>APFE030244553.1:313358-338062 GCA_000404065.3 Pinus taeda
ATCCTGACACCTTTGCAGAAGCTTCAGGCCATCCAGATTGGGACGCAACTATGAATGAAGAATATCGTTCATTACTGGCAAACGATACATGGGATCTTGTTCCTCTACCAAAGGGACGAAAACTTGTTAGATGCAAATGGGTTTACAGAACCAAGTATGGACCAGATGGGAAAGTTGATAAACATAAAGCTCGTCTTGTTGCTCAGGGCTTTTCACAAGTTGAAGGCATTGACTATACTGAAACCTTCTCCCCTGTTGCCAAAATGAACTCTGTCTGCCTTGTTCTTTCCCTTGCTGCCTCTTTCAAATGGGAAGTCCATCAGATGGATGTTAAATCGCCTTCTTGCAATGGGGATTGCATGTAAGAAATCTACCATGGAAACCTATTGGGTTTTATAACACACAGACATCCAGCCTTGTATGTTCGTCTTTAACAAATCCCTTTATGGTCTCAAGCAAGCTCCTCAGGCTTGGTATGCCAAAATGGATAGCTTTCTTTTTAGAATCTGGCTTTTCTAGGTGTCATTCTGACAATACTGTCTACACCAAGAAAGTGGGCAAGTCTCTTATCATTCTTGTTCTTTATGTTGATGATCTTATCCTCACTGGTAGTGATCCCAACCTTATCAACCATGTGAAGTCCAGCCTTAAAAAGAAGTTTGAAATGACAGACTTAGGACACTTACATTATTTTCTCGGTCTTCAAGTCTTGCAATCCAAGGAAGGTATTTTCCTCTCCCAATCCAAGTATGCCTGTGATCTTCTACACCATTTTCACATGGAAGATTGTAAGCCAGCTCCTTCTCCCTCTCAGTCTGGAGTGAAAATTTCAGTCACTTGTACTTCCCCTAAAGTTGATGCTACCTTATATCATCAACTTGTAGGAAAAATTTTGTATCTAACCCATACTTGTCCTGATCTTTCCTTTGATGTTGGTCTTATTGCTCAGTTTATGCAAACCCCACCTGAAATTCATTGGAAAGCAGCTAAAAGAATACTTCATTATGTTCGAGGTATAGTTCAGTTTGGCATTCATTACAATGTCGAAGCATCTCCTCTATTGGTTGGTTTCACTGATTCCGATTGGGCTGGTGACCCTGATGATCGAAAGTCTACTGCTGGTTATGTGTTCACTCTTGGTTCAGGACCTATTACATGGGCTTGCAAGAAACAAGGTGCCATTTCTCTTTCTTCAGCAGAAGCAGAGTATCGTGGTGCTGTAGAAGCTAGTAAGGAAGCCTTGTGGCTTCGTCAGATCCTATCAGATTTTGGCTTTCAGCAGCAGCATCCGACTACACTTTGGTGTGATAATCAAAGTGCCATTCAACTATGCAAAGATCCAGTCCAACATCAGCATAGCAAACACATTGAACTACACATGCACTTCATCAGAAAGCTCATTCATGACCATGTTCTTGAAGTGCAATATTGTTCAAAAGATGATCAAGTTGCAGACATCTTCACAAAGGCTCTCACAGAGGCGAAGTTCACTAAACTTCGATTTATGGTTGGAGTTCAGGAAGTTGTCACTAAGGGGGGATAGGCTCTAGTGCCTCCTTCCTTCTCCTATTGTGTCATATTGTAAATCCTTCAATCCTATCCCAAGTTGTTCTTAAGGGGGGATGTTAGGATATTCCGACACATAGGAAATAGTTAAGTATAACTTGGTCTAGTATAGAGTTAGGTAAAGTGTGTTTTTTTTACTGTGTACATTTTGTAACTTACAATCCGACGGTCACGATATGTAGTGATCCGACGGTTCATTCTCTCCTCGGTATTACCGACACTTGATCCGTGGCTTGACACCCGATTGGTCATGAATTCTATTTAAAGCGCATGGAGGGTCATTTGTAGGTTAACCGTGCATGAGAGAAGCTTATGTAAATTTTCATTCTTTTATTAATAAATTGCCTGTAGTAGCCACGTTGGCGCAGGCCGTGGACTGTTTCCCTCTCTGAGGGTTTTAAGCACGTCAAAATACTGGTGTAATTGATCTGTGATCTATTTGTGAGTGGTGTCCTTTTGGTGTTCTGTCTGAGGAACTTACCCTGTAAATTCCTACAAAGTCGGCCTACAACGAAGGATGATTCTAAAAAGTGAAGTCGGCCTACTCCAAGAGATCATGTCGGCCTACTCCAAGAGATCATGTCGGCCTAGTTTCCATGGACATACTAATATATATACTAATGCTCGTCTCATTTGGAGACATACTAGAAGAAGCCTCTACATCAACGAAGCAAGAAGGAAGGATAGCGAAGATCATTGTGGATTGTTTTGGGCTAGTTTACCCTCTCACGTGCAAAGATGGTAGATCCAAAGGTGTCAAGAGGAAGTCGAAGGATTGCAACCACATTGAGGTGATCTTGTTTGGGTGGAAGACTTCGCTAGAAGAAGTCGAGTAGAAGAGTAACGAGTCTTTCTCTGAAGGAGACTATTCAACGAGCGAAAGTCATCTAGCCTTTTTGTTGTAAGGTTGTAGACCTACAAGAAGAGGCCGAGAATTTGAAGGAAGCCGACAAGAGGAAGAGGAAGAGCAGAAGAGACGAAGATGCTAGTGACTTAGTCTTGGGAGGACTCTAGTGTTAAAGGTCTTTGTCATGGTCTTAGTATCCATCAATTGAAGGTTCTATAAGAAGACTTTCGTTTGGGTTTTCCTCTCAAAGAGTGAGAGGTTTTGGCCCTGACTGACAAGCCTATATACTGTGTCTCGTCTCTTTATTCTTCATGATTTGATAATTGTCTTGATGAAAAGAACACAATAATAACTCAAGAAGAGAAGACCGTAATCAAGAAGTAAAAAGACTATCACAAGCAGTTATCATAAGTAGAGAAATCAACTATCTATCGATGCCCTAGATTTCTCAACAATATATATATATATATATAAATGAAATCTATTTTTTGACTTTTTTATGTGGTCTTGGGACTTATTCCTATTTTCACCATATGTCGGTGATATGTGTGTGAATAAACCATTACAAGTTATATATAAATAAATATTTAGTGTTTTGAAAAAATATATATATTTGCAAAAGGAGATGAGATTTGAAATATTGGGCATTTAGTTACAATGTAGGAAAGAGATTGTTTAAATTCTAAGGATGTAATCTATTTCCCATTAGATTAGGGTGCCATATATAAAAATTGAGGTAGCAAATTGAGTGCAAGGTTTTTGTAGTGCAACTTTGAGATAGAAGAAAAATGATTACAATAATATTCTCTGATTTGTGTTTTTGTTGAGTAGTTAGATTAGTTTTGAGAAACTAGAATTTATTTTAAATATATATTTTACATTATTTTTAGTTACAATTTTATAAAACACTGTCAAATCGATGTTCAGTTCACCACTTGATCTATTAACCATGATAATTAGATTGAAACTTCATGCAACAATGTTAAGATTATAATTTATCATAGTTCTTATCATTTGGCAGAAACTTGGTTAAAATAAAATGCATATTTTTAGTTTTAGTTTTTTGTTTAGCCAAATATTGGTTTCTTGAATATTGAACTTGCCATGAAGAGGTTAACCATTTCTTGATGTGCAATTCTTATTATGATTTAATGTCTATCTTTTCAATAAAATGACTTGCAAACATAGTTGATGCATCATCAAGTAAAAATGTTAACTTTGATAGGTAGTTTTTTAAACTTATTTTTGTTTTGGATTCAACCAAGTTCTTTTTCATAGGGGTGTTTGTGAACCTTGTAGGGCACCTTCGTGTGAACCTCAATTGGGTTGGTGAACCTTTCTCAAGAAATAATAATATAGTTATATGTAAGATCTTGCCCTTCTTTAGAAAAGAAAGGTAATATGTTCTATTATTCTTGTTTCTTTGGTTTAGGCCGAGAAAAATAAGAATAATAGATATATGGTCCCCTAATAAGGTCTAAACATATTAATACAATGACTCACAAATTAAAGGGCAATAAAAAATGCAAAAGAGCCTAATAATTCTACAACAAAAGAGTCATACAATTGAATAGCTTAGAAATCCCACAAAACTAAGACCATACAAATTTATGCATATTGAGTAGACTATACTGCCGAAAGAACTCAAGCCATACTTATAAACATAGCTAGGACTAGATATAACATCATAAAAAGGAAGAGAAAGACATCAACTAGAGGAATTAGACATCTCTATGTGAACAATACTGGTGGTTGGGGTTGCTGGACTAAGAGGTGTCTTGCAATTGAGGTGTAGTTCCGGTGGGCTTAGACGAGAGCTCATGGAAAGGATGTGGGTGTGTACATGTTTGACCTCTTGATGAATATTTTTGAGTGACAAAGCCAACTAAAAGGTTTTCTCACCTTTGTCAAGTGGTACTTTGCTAATCAATGTTTTGGTGTGGCTCTAAAGTTGTATAGCTTGAAGGTATTGATTTCGTCTTCCTCTTTTATGGCCCACATTCGAGACCCAACCCATAGATGCTACATTGAATTACGAGTCAGAGAGGTAGCGATGCTCCTACAAAATTTCTTCTTAAATTGAGTGGATTTTCGACCTCATATAAGAGGGAGTAGAAGAAGAAAATTCCCTTGCCACTTGCCTAAGCATGAGACACAATGCATGAGACAACTTCCCTGGAGCTATAGGGCCATGCAACTCCGTGGCCACCAAAACCGTGTTGTGGCTTCGTTATATACTTGGGAACAATGTCGTTGAAAATCCAGAAACTAAAAGGAAACCCAACAACTCCGACGTGACCATGAACCAAAATCCAGTGTTGCATAAACTCAGAACCAAACCATTGAACTAAAATTATTGCGGCGAGAATTGTATTTGCATATCTTCAGCGGATGATTTCCAATGAACATGTTTGTGAGACGCTAGTCATGTAGGGGATGAACCTATCTTGTAAGGGCAAATGCAGATAAAGATATGACCCTAGAAAACAATGGGGGGTGGGAAGAGCCTATCCTTTTGAAGGCATATGCTTGAAAAAATTGAAATAATCTGGTGAAACCAACCCGATATAGAGGGATCTACGTGTGGAGAATTCCTTTAACCTAATGTCCAAGAGAATGGACGTTTCCAAATGAACTAAATAAGAGAGGGGTTGCAATCACTAAAAAGAAAGAGAAACCTAGAAAGGTTTACATAAGAGTCGACATGACTTAAGAGAGTTTTGAGTCATTGTGGAGGCCTAAACACAAGAGAGAACCAACACTAGATATTGTAAGAGAAGGCAAGGTCTAGGTGTGAGGGGCTTGGAACCTGTTTCCCTAACGGGCTCCTATGTAGCTAGATGAGAGTGTCTACCCAAATTAAAGCACGATATGCTTGTTGATAATACGATTGTGGGGTGGAAACAAAGTGAACTGAATGCACTACCTTGGTATGAATTAGCTTTCCAATATCAGAGTTGTATGAAAATCTCATGTGCACATGCAAGGAGAAAATATATGCTAGGGTATATGCATTAGCACAGGGTGGGGTGGGGTGGGCGCGTTGCAGGTGGTTTCCACCTCCCATGAGTTTAAAGCTCCAGGAGGTGGTAGTCCACCACCCTACCATCTATCCTTCTCTCCTGAATCGAGCCTACTTGGGGGGGTAAGGGAGGGAGGGGCAGGGGTAAGGTGGATGCCACCTCCCATGAGGATAGAGTTCTGGGAGGTGGTAGTCCACCACCCTCTTATCTGTCCTCCTCTCTTGAACTGAGCCCACCCCCATTGAGCAAGAGTGCCATGAATTTTCACTTGAAAGCCAAATTTCAAAATTGAATAGTAAAAATTGTTTTAATTACGTAAATCACTTTTTTTACTTTATCAATATTGAAGGCATACGTAACCTTTCCAAACTTCTATTTGCATCATTTTCTAGTTAACATATGTTCATTTTTTTTTTTTTTTTTCACACCATGCTACACTCCTTGGGTTTTGATTTCTTATTGTTTTAAAAATATTTTAAGAGTTTAAACTCATTTTGAGATGGTATTTGGGTACACTACCTATACATATGGTAGTTAGTATAACTATTGTGCAATGTTACTTAAGTCAAACATATTTATTTGAGTAAACATGGTATTCCATACAATATGAACACCTTCAATAACCAATCACAAACCTAGATCTAAGATCACAATGCCAATATTTTTGTATGGTTAAAACCCTCTGAGAGGGAAACAATCCACGACCCTAACCAACACGACCACTTGAGGCAATTTTATTAATGAAAAAAGAAAATATTTTACGTAAGTGCGTTCTCTCAATAAATCATCAACCATGCCCTGCCATGCCCTTTAAATAGATATCATGGATCAATAACCATTAGTATCAAGGAGAATATGAGCTGTTGGATCAATCTATGTCTAAAACATGTTGTGACTGTCGGATTACAATGCAACTAATGCATACTAAAGAAACACTAAGAAGCACATTTTTACCTAATACACACATTAGACCAACTTGAACTTAACTAACTCCAAAGTGTCTAAATATCCTAATACCCCCTCTTAAGAACAACTTGGGATAAAGGATTTACAAAAGTGACAATCCGAGAAGGAAGGAGGCATTAGAGCTTATCCCCCCTAAATGACAACTTCTTGAACTCCTAACATAGATCGAACTTTAGAAAACTTCGTTTCTATAAGAGACTTTGTGAAAATGTCTACAACTTGATCATCTGTAGTGAAAACGTGCACTTTAGTGACTTGATTGTGAATAAGTTATTTGATGAAGCGCATGTGTAGCTCAATGTGTTTTCTTTGCTGATGCTAAATTGGATTTTTGGCGAGCTTGATGGTACTCTGATACACCAGAGGTTGACATTAGGGGATTTTTGAGATCTAAAATGGGCCTCCTAAGAAAAATGTACAATCAAAATAAACTTTATAAGAACTAATAGGATTCAAGATGATGATGTCAACCATGGTGGATGATTCACCATTTTTGGAATAAAAAAGTAAAAAGATTAAAATATAATAAAATAATAAAACTATTTTTTAAACTCATATTTTCAACTTATTTCCATAAGGTTTTACTCAAGTTTTTAGCATGAGTACTCGTTGGGTGAAAAATTTAATTTCTCATCCAAGGAGTACCCATGTTGCATACTTTCGATGGACCTTGCTGTTGGGCAGTGGATAATCCAGCGCTCCCCGTGTGTTTCATGACATGGACTAACCGCCTCTCGAGGATCCGTTAACTTTGGCGATGCGTCCGTTTACTAACACTTGTGGGTTTTGGTGTAACGACAATCGTGATTCCGATAAGTGGTATTAGAGCCAAAGGTCTCGAGTTCGAATCACACCCAACTCGTGCTGGGGGGGGGGAGATTGTTGGGCATTGGATAATCCAGCGCTCCTCGTGTGTTTCGTGACATGGACTAACTGCCTCTCGAGGATCAGTTAACTTTGGCGATGCGTCTGTTTACTAACACCTGCGGGTTTTGGTGCAACGAAAACCGTGATTCCAACACCTGCTACACGAAAAATGAGAAATCCAATGAGTATTGCCGCTTGAAATTTGAGTAAACCCATAGAAAGATAAGTTGAAAATACGAGTTAAAAAAGTATTTTTTTCTTTTTTGTCCCCTCTAAAATTTGATGATGTAATGTAATCTTATTTTATTATTTCCACTATTATTTTATAATTTCCATAGGAGGCCCATTTTAGACCTCAAAATTCCCCTAATGTTGGATGCTACTGTGGGAATCCAAACTCTGAAAGGACTTGTCGAAGCCACAATACTTCCTGACTTGCATTAACCACTGCTCGATACTTTGCTTCTACCAAAGAAGAACAATAGCTTATTGCTTTTTACAAGCCCAAATGACAAGTCCAAAACCAAGACTGAAAACATAACTTGTGGTAGACTTCCCATCATTGAGGTCATCGACACAATCTGTATTAGTGAAACCAACCAACAAGGAGCCCCCCTTGAATCGTAATGTATCCCAAACTAAATTGTACTCCGAATATATCAAACTATCCTTTTTGTTCCTTCCTAATGAATTCCATGTGGTGTTTTCATATACTGGACAACAAGACCAACAACAAAGGAAATATCAAGCCATGTATGAGTCAAATATAAGAGGCTACTAACTAATTGACATTACAAAGTGGCATCAATTTTGGGTGTAGCGTAGATAACAATTGTTGGAGAATGCAATAGGGAAACTATTAATTCAATTTCTCCTTATTCCTTAATATTTGCTTGTGAACTTTATTTATCTTCTTGTGTTTTTTATTAGATATTTTCACCAAACAAATATCAAGAGCAAAACAATAAAGACAATGGACACAAAAGTTAGGCTCCAAGCTAGGGTAAAACCCCTCCAAGGGAAAAACCCTTAAAATCTCTTCTCTTGTTATAGAATTTGCTTCAAATGAGACAACCAATACCCAAACAAGACCAAAGCCTCCTCCTTGCACCAAGTCAACCCTCCAAAAAGACCCTCTAATTAGGTCAAAGTCAAACCAAATCAATAAGAGACAAATCCTTCTAGAACTGTACAAAACTCATAATTTCGCTACCTAGCAAAAAGACTTTGGACTTGTAGTTGTTTTGCAACTTTGTCCCCCTGCAACAACACCACTACTTCACACGTGTGAGAGAATACTAGGGCAAAACTTCGATTTTTCCTTGTAGCTTCTGCTTCCCTTTTCCTTTCCTTTCTCGACCTTATTTTTGATGTTCACACTTTAGATCAAGTTCCTTGATTGCAACTTGAATTGGTGTGCAAATGAGGTCGAACAAATTATATTTATACTCTTTTGAGTGGGTCAAATACCCCTCTGGGCCGACTTGTGCTAGTATACTTATTTTTACTTCTTTGATTCAACATAAATTCTTTTACAAGGTACATCTTGCCCAGATGGGTCTTATAGTCATGATGTTGACTCTCTAAACTCATGACAATAAATCCTATGACCTAACAAACCCTAGAAGGATGAAGAACATGATTTTACCTAGAAGACCATCAACAAGAAGCATGAAACCCATGCTCTAAAATAATAATTTTTCCTTCTTCTTTTGTTTGCTACATAAGATATACATATTGACATCAATAACAATTATGGAGACTGAAACTTGCTACATTTTACAACAACAATAGGTTTGACTCGAGACTAAAATGGATAAGGGGTTGGTTTACAATCTTCCACGTGAAAATGATGAATAAGGTCACATTGATACTTAGATTAGGAAAGTGAAATTCCTTCATCGGTTTGCAATACTTGGAGGTCAAGGAAATAATTCAAATATTCTAATTCTATCATTTCAAACTTCTTCTCAAGGTTTGAATTCACATGGATTAAAAGTTTAGGGTCACTACTAGTGAGGATAAGGTTATTAACGTAAATAAAAACGATTATGAGACGAATTTCTACTTTCTTTGTGTAGACAGTGGGGTTTGTTAGTGTCCTATATTATAGTAGGCAAACACAATTTTAGTCTTTTAAATTTATTTTGGTAATGTGTAAAGGTTTTGTTATGATCTCTTAGAGATCAAGCTACTGGTCATTGTAAATAATGTAAGATTTTGTTATTGATGTAATTATGCTAGAGTGTTTGAGTGATAATGCCAAGATAACCATTGATTCCCTAAAGATTGAGCTAAGTGAGTCTAGGTCGATTTCTCATACAATATCATGAGTGAGGTCATAGTGAGTCTTGTCTTCTCATCATTGGCACAAATTAGTGGGGTCAAGATAGTCAGTTAGGTTGTCAAATAAAATTGTGCTATGACATCACCACCAGTACAACAGTTATGAGACATGCTGCACATCTTTCAGTTGTTGCGCTTTCATGATTAAGGCTCCAAATCACAATGATTGTGTTTGAAAGTCAGGTTTGGTCACCTTGGGAGTTAAAAAACTTATTTTAGCATCTAAAATATCGAAGATCCATTCTTTTTTTCATTGAAAGCATTTTGGACATCGTTTGAAGTTCACTGCACTAAGTCTGTAGGGGAGGTACTGTGCCTCTTCAAGTTGAAAGGTTATCACTACTTCTAGATTCCAATTCCTCATTTTCTTGGATGATTTGTCTTACATGTTGTCTAATTTTCCCTTACCGGTCGAAGAAAACACTTAGATAACCTTGTAAACTTCAAACCTCTAGCTCGTCGCGTTTTCTTTGTTGAGCCTAAAAAAATACGCTACGCTTTAACACAATCATTGCGTTTTCTGTTTTTCTTATGTCAAATATTCAAAAATTTGCTTGTCACCTATATCCTGGAGTCTTACAATTCCATATCAATGGTAAGGAGTTTCAACAACGTTGTGTTGTTGCTCTCAAACATCAAGAAAGTTGTTTTCCTCATGCACTGCACTTTCTCGTTGCGCCTGTGTATTTGAATTTCCACTATAGGTGAAAACAAGTAGCTGCTGCATGTGGGTCTCAAATTTGAGTTTTGCTGTCCTAGTTTGTTAATATAGGGACCATAAAGTCCTCATCTGAAGCTCTAATTCCTTAATTGCTACACTATTGCTGCGCCACTTGTCAAACACTAAAAATTGCATTAAAAACCCTAGAATTCATCTTTTGTTGTGAGTCATGGCAATTTCAGATAGAAAGAAGCACAAAGGAGGAGACAATCAGATTTGTGTCTCAAGACCTTTCCTTGATTAAATCATATCGAAAAATTAGGGTTGCATTTGAAAGGCTCACTGCATCAGATTTTGTGAGAAGATCAAGGTTATAGTTTTCAGCTGACCAAATATTTTTCTTTGAATTTCACTGGGGTAGATGTTAAGATTGGAGAGCTAAGTTTTCCAGTGTCAGATGTCACAATTTCAGCTGCTACAAAGATTCTTCTATAAGGAGAACATTGCTTCAAGGGCATGCCTCTAGACATAGTCAACTACAAATATTTCTTAAAGCCAAAGTACAAGAACAAGGAATATGGGTCTATTGTGCCAAGAGAATATATGCTAGAACCCTACAACAAAATTCTTAAGGTCATACAAAGATATTTCACTTGTGAAGGTAGATTTGGGAGAATCTATCAGTATCATTTTAGGCTATTGATGCATTTCATAGGAAAAATCCTTTTGAAGCTACCTTTCTCTTTGTTCAGGAGCATTAGTAAGATGGAACATAAGGTTCAAGGTAAAAAAAATGAAGTAGAGCTCAATCTCTTTCTGATCCAGGTGGATCTCTAAAAGGTACCAGTGGCATGGTAAGAAGGCTCAAAACGCAAAGTGGTAGAAACTTTATAAACATAGCATCAGATCAAAGTTCTCGTCATCCTGATTCCAACAGTATGAATGACACTCAAACCTGAGTTCATATGAAGAAGTTAGAGAAATTCAAAGATCAAGTTTGACTTGGATAGGTTGTAGGAGGAAGTGACATGGAAAAACTCTCAGTGAATGGGGAAGCGCCATTATGATTTGCGATATCACAATCGCAGATCGGAGGCGGTTGAAGTTAAAGAATTGGCCTGAAGCAAGTCAGGGTTGCGATGCGATATATCACAATTGCAGAGTCAAGTTGCGATTTGCGATATCGTAATCACAACTCGAAGGGAAGCAGTCACATAGAGTACCAACCTCGGTTCTCGCCAATTGCGATTTGCGATGAGGCTTCCGGACCTGATATATTATTTATTGTGTTTAATAGCCTGTCGGGTCCAAAGTTATCACAGGGTGCTTGTTCCAAAGGCACACGGTTGTCCGCCGATTGAGATGCCGATGGTGATTTGCGATCTCTGTGCCGATGGGTTATCAGTGCCAATAAAGACGCCAGGATTCAGGGAATACGTCGATTCATGTGAAAACGATGTTAAAGAAGTTTTTCTATGTTTAAACAGGTTTTGTTATCTACGTCCTATTTGTGGCCTCGAGAATCTCTGTTGGAAATGCCACTTGCTAAAACTTGTCGTTTGTTTGGAACTGACCAGAAATTAAGGAGTCAGCCGATTAAGATTATATAATGGACATCTGCATAGGGAAAGAGGAAGAGACTAGCTGATAGTTCAGAACATTGTACGCAACAGTAATCCGACCTGGTAGCAGGGGCCAAAACCTTGCCTTAAGCAACAGGGAGGTTCTAAGAGGGTGCAGAAAGCTCTATTATTCGAATTGGGTGTTCAGATAGGCATTTTTGCATGATTTTTCGCTAGGATTTCGGTGGTACTGTTTGTTTCGAAAGCTAGGTTCTCCATTCTTTGTCCATCTTCCATCTTGGAGGTATAAGGATTGTAAATGAATGTTGCTTGTACTTTTATCTCTTTTATGCCACTTAATGAAAGAAGGCCTCCCCACTATTGAGCAGGGCCTAGAGACGTAGTCCAAATTGGACGAACTCTGTAATAAAATCTTTGTGTCATAGTTTCTTTCTTATTGTGTTATTTCTGCATTGTTTTATGTGCTTTTAAGTTCCATGGTTAATAAGCTCCGTTTCATGTAATTCTGATGCATCTATAAGTAAAAGATCTTGGATCAAGTTTGGTATCAAAGCAGGTCTTTGTTGATGCAAATTGCATGAGTATATGCTAAGCCGGAACAAGCTGCAAAATGGTGAAGGAAAGCTTAAGTCCTTTGATCCTGGAGTAGGACGTGCACAATGAAGAAGAAACATGGAAAATGAAGAACCTCGTTGGGAAGAGGAACACAATTTTTGCAAGGTATTCTACAATATGGCAAAGAAAGTGGACACGTTGTTTTCATAGTATGAGAAGGCACTTGGGCACGAGAAGCAAGATGCCGATGAAACTAGATCAGAAAATCATGAAGGTGGCGGAGAAGAGCCTCCTCCCTCTCCTTCTTCAAGTGATAGTTCTCATCACTCTAATCACGACTCCAAACATACATCTAAGAAACCATTCTTCAAGCTAGATGTAAAGTTTGACTTGCCCATGTATAATGGAGAGTGTAGTGTAGAAAAACTTAATAATCGAATAAGACAAATAGAGGCTTACTGCTGGCTCTAGCGGATCGAAGAAGATGAGGCAAAGGTCCAGTTAGCATCTCTTCGGATGAGTGGCACTGCTCTCGTTTGGTGGGAGAGAAAGTTGCAGAAAGGCAAGAAAAAGTCGGGTAACCTTATTTCCTCTTGGTCCAGTTGTCTTTCTGCATTGAAAGACCAATTTTACCCTTTGGGTTATAAACAAAAGGCACTAATGGAATGGAAATATCTAAGGCAAGGTAAAGGCCAAAATGTGCAAAGCTTCATTGAAGAATTTCAGAAACAAGCGTTGAATTTGGGCATCTCATTAGATTCGTCGGAGACTATAAATAAGTATGTTGGTGCGCTACATAGTTACATAAGACAATCACTGTTATTGTTTGAGCCTACTACGTTTGATGCGTCCAGTGTAAAGGCCATTAATCTTGAAAGATGAGGCAAGAATGACAGAGATGATCAAGCCAAGAAAACATCGTTCAACCCTCAACATGCAAAATTCCAGAAGAAAAGCGATGGGAAGGATAAGAAGATCATTGCAACCAAGAAAGGGGATGGAGCAATGCTATATTGCATGCATTGCAAGAGAGAAATTCATGACGAGGACCATTGTTGGAAGCTACATTCGGAGCCGAGACCAAAGAGATTTAGTGGAAAGGGAAAGCAGAAGACAGTGGAAACAATGCAACAGGACCTTGGATCAGATTCCGACGATGAGACATTACTCACAACCATGGGCGCAAAAGGTACTCTTTCTATTAATAATAATTCTATTTCGATTGCAAGTACTAGTTATTTGAATGAGCTTGTAAGTAACGAATGAAAGAGAATTGAATTATTCCACATTAGGGTTAATATAAAACACACAAAGGTGGAAACTCTGTTCGATTCAGGATCCCAAGCAAACTTCATCTCAGAGTCCTTAGTTAAAAATTTAGGCCTCGAAACTAAGCCTCATCCGAGTCCATACCCACTTGGTTGGGTAAGCGATAAAGAAAAAATACAAGTAACCAAGCAGTGTAGGGCCAAATTTGTTATTGCTTCCAAATTAGTTGATGAGGTAGAGTTAGATGTGCATTTGAATATCTGTGGAATTATCTTGGGAAATCCGTATCTATATGACATAAAAGCAGTTTTCTTTCGGCACGAAAATAAATGCCACCTCACGAAGGACAAGATAGAATATATAATTAGATCTCATCATACGAAAGTTAGTGCTAGCCTTGTAAGTGCAAGACAGATTAAACGACTGGTCAATTCCAGTAAAGGGTGCCTGTTCATTGTGTTGAGAGTGAAGGAGGTTGAGATGAATGATGTTTCCAAAGGTTGTGATCCTGATCATAACAAAGAATTGTTAGAAATTATTTCTGACTATGATGGATTGTTTTAGGAACCGAGAGGATTTCCCCCATAATGGGAAATCCAACATGAGATCCATTTACAACAAAATTCTCCTTTATCGAATATTGGCATGTACAGGATGGCTTCTATCGAGATGGAGGAGATCAAGAAACTTGTGTAGGAGTTGCTAAATCAAGGGGTCATAGACCGAGTTCTTCTCCGTGCAGCTCATGTTGGTGCCAAAGAAATATGGGACATGGAGAATGTGCATAGACTACAGGGTGCTAAACAAAATTACGGTGAAGAATCGATACCCTCTCCCTTGCATTGATGAATTATTAGATTAGTTGAAAAATGATGTCTATTTTACAAAACTAGATTTGCGTAGCGAATATCACCAGGTTAGAGTTGCAGAACAAGACATTTGGAAGACTGCATTCAAAATGGGTTATTCAAATGGATGGTGATGCCATTTGGACTGTGCAATTCTCCGACCATGTTTATGAGTGTAATGAATGATTTGTTTAGGCCTTTTCTTCATAATTTTGTGCTTGTATATCTAGATGATATTCTTGTTTATAGTAGCACATGGGATGAACATGTATGTCATGTGAAGAAAGTGCTTGGTGTTCTGAAAAAGGAAAAATTGTATGTAAAACTGTCAGTGTGAGTTTGGGGGGACCTCTCTTGTTCATTTGGGTCACATAGTCAGTAATGGGCAATTGAAAATAGATCCCTATAAAGTAAATGCGATTATGAAGTGGCCTGAGCCCGCAAATGTTACAAAGGTCTGAAGCTTTTCGGGTGCGGTACGATATTGGAGAAGGTTCATTGCGTACTTCTCTATTATCACATCGCCCTTACATGTATTGACAAGTGTGAAGCAGGGCTTTCAATGAGGAGGAAGACAACATAAATCCTTTGACATGCTGAAAGAGAAGATCAACACAACACCAATGCTAGCCTTACCAGAACTTCAACAACCTTTTGAGATTGAAACAGATGCCAGTGGATATGCCATGGGCATTGTATTGATGCAGCAAAGGAAGCTTGTATGTTACCATTCAGAGAATTTCTCCCAGGCTGTTGTGAATTATCCCATGTACGATAGAGAGTTGTATGCCTTGGGTCATAGTGTAAAAAAGTGGAAACACTACTTGATTGGCAAGGAGACCATCATCCATACAGATCATCAACGCTTGCAGTACCTTTAGTCACAGACCAAGCTTCAACAAGCCCGTCATTTTGGATGGATGGGATTCCTCCAGCAATTTCATATGGTAATAAAATACAAGAAGGGTGTCAACAACAAAGTAGTAGACATGCTTTCTCGCCCTCCTTTTTCTGCATCTGTAGTTTTACAAAATGTTTCTTTATCATTATAAGGTTATGTTGAACAATATGCCAACAATAATGATTTTAAAGAGATTTTTGCAAAATTGGCTCGTGGATCGCAGGTGGAGAGTTATTATTTGTAAGGAAAACTATTGTATCACCTTGGAAAATTGTTCATTCCCATTGATGAAAGGGTACATGTAATCCAAGAGGCTCATACCTCTCTTGTGTCTGGTCATTTTGGGGTTGAAATAACTTTATGTCATTTACATAGGTTTGTTTTTGGCCTCATATGAAAAACATTGTGACTCGTTTTGTAAAGGTTTGTGTGTTATGTTCTGTTTCAGAGCCCTCTAATAGAAAACTTGGGTTCTACACACCACTCCCTATTCTGAGTCAACCATGGGAAAGTGTGTCCATGGATTTTGTAGGTGGTTTGCCTATGTCTAGGAAAGGTCACGACTATTTGTATGTCGTTGTGGATCATTTTAGTAAAATATGTACTTTAATGCCTTGTAGACAGCAGGTCATTGCTGAGCAGACTGCTTATCTTTTCTTTCAGCATGTTTGGGTCCATTTTGGGTTGCCCACATCTATTGTGTCAGATCGAGACTCTTGCTTTCTTGGAGAGTTCTAGACCAACTTGTGGAGAATGATGGACACTAAGCTGAAAATAAGTACGACGTTTCATACACAGACTGATGGGAAGACAAAGGTTGTCAATCGCACCATGGTACACTTGTTACGAGGCTATTGTGGAAAACATCCCAAGCTGTGGGATGAACAAATTCCTTATGTGCAACGTGCATACAATCGAGCAACACATTCATCCACGCAGAGCTCACTGTTTGAGACATGTTTTGGTTATGTACCAAGGGATCCCTTAGACATGGTCTTTGGGAGAGATGACGATGGCAATGGACGAGATGATAGGGACAAAGAACATAAGTTTATTCAGAGGATACATGCGATTCATCAGGCAATACAGGAGAAGTTGGAGAAGAGTTAGGCTCAGTATAAAGTTTGACATGATAAGCACCGAGTTGACCATCAATTTAAAATTGGGGACAAGGTATGGCTCCACATAAGCAAGGATAGAATGAAGGGAGAAGGGAAGAAATTGAGACCCATTCGATATGGTCCCTTCGCCATATTGGCAAATATTGGAGACAATTCTTTTAGTCTTGACTTGCCCGCTTAATGCAAATGTACTCAGTAGTGAATGTTGAAAACCTAAAGCTTTATGAACCCATATTGATTATGGATACCAAAGAGGTTGCACAGATTCCTACAATGGATGATTTTCACCAGAGTATCAAGACAAGTTGCCTGAAGATATCATACTCGATAAGAAAACCAGAACTTCACGACAGGGAGATGTGGAGTACATTCGTGTGGGTTTCAAAGGAATTTATCAGAGTAAAGCTTTGTGGATGGAGAAAGAAAAAGTGAGGGAGAAATTTCCTCACTTTCCAATTGACTGAAAGGGCTTTTAGTGGTCCAAAAGCTCTTAGTGTTAGGGGAATTGATGCAGATGGATCTCTAAAAAGTACCAGTGGCATGGTAAGAAGGATCAAAACTCGAAGTGTGATCGTCATCCTGATTCCAATGGTGTGAACGACACTCAAATCCGAATTCATATGAAGAAGTTAGAGCAAGTCAAAGATCAAGTTTGACTTGGACAGGTGTTAGGTGGAAGTGACATGGAAAAACTCTCAGCGAATGGGGAAGCACCAAGTGGCAGGCCGCCATTGGTCTCGCATATCACAGATCATAGAAGGAAAAGGTGACAATTTAAGAAAATCGGCCCTAGTACTACTGAGTTGCGATTTGCGATATCGCAATCGCAGATGAGAGCCGGTCGGAGTTAAAGAATTGGCCCGAAGCATGTCAGGGTTGCGATGCGATATATCACAATCACAGAGTCAGGTTGCGATTTGCAATATCGCAATCGTAGTTCACAAAAGGAAGTAGTCACATAGAGTACCAACCTCAGTTCCCACCGGTTGCGATTTGCGATGAGGCTTCCAGACCCAATATATTATATATTGTGTTTAATAGCCTGTCGTGTCCGCTGTTATTGCACGAGGCTTGTTGTAAAGACACAGAGCTATCCGCCAATTGAAACGCCGCTGGTGATTTTCGATCTCTGTGCCAATGGGTTATCAGCGCCGATAAAGCCGCCATGATTCAGGGAAGATGCCGATTCATGTGAAAATGGTGTTAAAGCGGTTTTTCTATGTTTAAACATGTTTTATTACCTGCGTACTCTTTGTGGCCCCGATAATCTCTATTGGAAACACCACTTGCTAAAACTTGTCATTTGTTTGGAACTACCCGGAAATTTAGGAGTCGGCTGATTAATATATATAATGGATGGTTCGCATAAGGAAAGAGGAGGAGATTGGCTGATAGTTCATAACATTGTACGCAATAGTAAACCGACCTGGTAGTAGGGGCTGAAACCTTGCCTTGAGCAACAGGGAGGTCCCGAGAGGGTGCAGAGAGCCTGATTATCCGAATTGTGTGTTCGGATAGGCATTTTTGCACAATTTTTTGCTAGGATTTGGATGGTACTATCTATTTCTGAAGCCAGGATCTCCCTTCTTCATCCATATTCCATCTTGGAGGTATAGGGATTGAAAATGAATATTGCTTGTACTTTTATCTCTTTTATGCCACTTAATGAAAGAAGGCCTCCCCACTATTGAGCAGGGCTCGTAGACGTAATCCAAATTGTACAAACTCCATAATCAAATCTTTGTGTCATGGTTTCTTTCTTATCATGTTATTTCTGCATTGTTTTATGTGATTTTAAGTTCCATGGTTAATAATCTCTCTTTCATGTAATTCCAATGCATCTATAAGTAAAAGATATTGGATAAATTTCATTTCTCTCTAACTAAATTGTTAGTGGTGGAAGAACTAAGGAAGATGAATCAATCATGGAAAGCATTCATGGATTCATTCAAGTTGACAGCCGAGTTTCCAACTAGCCCCTGGAGTAAAAATGATACACCGTCATCTGTGGCAAGGGATGTAAAATCACCAGTTGAGAGCTTAGTAAAAAGGCCATTAACTTCAGTTGACCTATCAGATAAGAAAAAGGGTAAGAATCTTCATTTATCTCCTGAGGTAGTGGAAGTTTGTTAATTTTAGGTATATTCTATGCTAGAGCAATTTATTTAAATTTTCACAGTTAGCAATCACATCAGCGTTAAAGTAAACTGTAGAGAGAACATAAATTTAAATCGCAAAATACAAGCCAAGACAAGAGGACACAAGATGTGGCCCCAATCAGGGACAGACCCCAATGTGGGGAAACCCTTGATCAATTCTTCTTTTATGTTCTTCAAAGTTCAGCAGAGAGTGAGAGAGATAGCACATCTACGACAAAAGTCAACACATTGACTTATCTAGATCTGAGCATAGATCATCTCCTATAATGATGATACATGAGATCAGTTGAAGACATTCTGCTTCAACTGATTCTACATTTCATCCATTTGCTGCACCTTACCGTGTAGCACCATGCTGTACCATCATAGTGTTGGACTTTGACGACTGACCTGCTCTCATCTACTCTCATCATCATGCTGCCCATTGTGCTACATCTTTCATCATCATGCAGCCCTATTCATCATCATGCTGTTCCTTACGTAACCTGCCCATTGTTGACTCCCAAACTTACACCTTCCCTACGTCCCTTTCTAGCCTTTTTCTCCAGTTACCTGAACCTCTAAGCTATCAAATAATTGCATAATAGTTTAAAATGAGTATATAAATGGTTTCCTAACTATGTTTTGTGACTGCTATTTGGTTTAGATTTTTGTTCAGCCAGCTGCAGAATCTGTCACTTTCCGCAGCCAGAATCAATTTCCGCAGCCTTTTTGTTAAACTATATGCTACAGGTGTCTATTGAAGAACTTAGCCACATGGGCAAGCTATAAAGGACGTGGACATGGAACGTATCCCCTTGGTTCAGCCAAATCATCCACAGAAGCCCGCGGTCAAGGCCGGTCAAACGGTGGTCAATATAAGGAATTAAGCAGTGGCACGACTCTGTTTTCAGCACGAGGAGGATTGCGTGGCAAGGTCCTGAGTTTTAGGAGGTGTGTTAACACTTAGGGACTGCTCAGGGACCGAATCCAACAAACCATCTCTTGGATTCAATGCCCACGGCTACCATGCTGCTATAATTCCGATTCTGGTCTTTTACGTGCTTAGCTATCAACACAGACCGTGTTAATTAGTTATGTATTTTCTGCTATAAATAACACATCTTCATATGCGTATAGGCTAGTAGTTGCTGTGTGTAAACTTGACTATTGTACGAGCCTTTGAGCCGATACTTAGTTTCTATTTCATAATTGCTTTGCAATATATGAGAAGGCACTGATTTTGCGTTCAAATTTGTGATTGGTTCTGATTGACCGAGGGTGTAGAGGGCCCCTGTACACCAAGGTCCTATAGTTGATGTATAGCTTTATGTTTTTCTTCATTTTACGCTCTTGATACTATAGATATTTGCTGTATATATTAACTTGATATTTGCTGTATATATTAACTTGCTCATGGTGTTTATGTTATTTGTTGTTCATAAGTTTCTTTTATGCTTTTAATTGATTGTCAACTGATCAGTGTTTGCATTTCAAGTTCTAATAGGAAGCCCAGGCAGTGCATATAATTTTTGATGACTAATGACATGATGGGATTATCTTGTCCTACTGCTGATTTGTTTGATTGGTTTTAATTCCAGCACTGCTTATTTCTTAGTTTTGCTTTGTTCATTTACTTTTCTGCAAGATTAGTGATTAGACTATTCATATCATTCTTTAGTTACCGAATGATGAAGGATTGTAGAGTGAATGTGTAGCTTAATCTTAGTTTTATTTCATGCAACTTAGATATCAGATCATTCAATTTGTGTATGACTACTTCCTATAGCCAGAGCGAGTCAAATGGTGAGGGGTCAAAAATGAGTTGATATGATATGATTAGTTTATTTTGCTTACAGTCTTTAAATTGCTTTGAGTTCAGTCTTTTCTTTCTTATAACAGCAGCAAGGATACTGGGTTCATAGCATAGTTCATCTTTTTTGTTAATTAGAATCTAGGCCCACATTTGATTTCATCATTGTAAAGTTGACACCTTTGAACACTTTGAAGTTTGGAATTTTGTCCTTGAATACATTTGTCCAACTTGATTACTAGATTCACATTGTCACAACCATCTCACATTAGGGAATCAACAGAAGATAAATCCCAAAACAAACCAAAAACTAAAACGACAAAGAAATAAGAAAATGGTTATCTTGCATAGATAGTGCACTTCACTTCAACAGTTTACGACTCCCAGATTGACACTTTTATAAAGAAATTTTTTAAACACACTAAATTGGCCCAAATATTTTGGCGCCGTTTGCGGGGAAGTGAACTAGTTAGCCAAATTCTTTAAAAAAAAAAAAAACAAGAAAATTTCAAGGAAGGTAAAAATTGATGATTTCTCAAAGTATGCTCTCCTCTTGCACCTAGTGTGACCTGGAGGATTAGAAAAGAGAGTTATTGGTTCAGTAATTTCTTGAGTATGCTCTCTTCTTGCACCTAGAGTGATCTGGAAGATCAGAAAAAGAATTATTAACCCGACTTGAAGAAATAAAAATGACATGCATAGAGCAAGAGATTATAGGGGAAGGTTTATAGCTAGGACCAAGAGTTCAATTTTTACAACTCCATCCACTCCAAGGTATAGGCAAGATACACCTCCAACATCTCCAACTCATACCCCTAGCCTTAGGATCCCTGGAGTTCAAGAGGCAGTAGTTGAATTAGGAGACTCTCCCACACTATCCACCGAATCTGAGTTAGGAAAAGACCCTTTCTTTACTTCTACAGGAAAACACATTGTAATTGAAGAAGTAGAATCAGCTGAAGAAGAAGAGGGAGAAATTCCTCCTCATTTGCCATTGATAGAAGAACCAGAGGACTGAAATCTCTGAAGAAGCTATCATGACAGAGGAAGTAGTAAATGGATTTGGAGGAGGTAGAGGTAGAGGTAGAGGAGGAGGAAACAATGGAGGAGGTAGAGGTAACAACGGGGGTAACAAGGATGGAGACAACTCATTTGGATTTCCTATAGTTGATGAGGAATCTCGAACAACAATGAAAAACATCTCACCATCTGTCCTCCCAAACTTTCATGGGTTGAGAAGTGAGGACCCTGAAACTTTTTTATTTGAGTTTGAAGTCGTATGCCGTACTTATGATTACATGGAAGATGCTCAAAAACTCAAGTTGTTTCCTTCAACATTGAAGGGAGCTGCTCTAAAATGGTTCATGGGATTAGTTACTCAATCAATTAGGACTTCGAATGACATGAAACAAACATTTTTTGATAGATACCTGGACTATTGTATGCCCACCAATCATAAGCATGAGGTATTCAAATAATACAAAAATAAGATGAAAACTTGGAGGATCTACTTGAAAGATTTCAATATAACCTGAAAAGAGCAAAAATGAGTAACGTAGATGAGGAAACCTTGAAATCCTTTCTATTAAAAGCCATTAGAGATGAATGGATAGATATTTTGAATATGATGGGGAAAGGAGATATATCTCAACTTCCACTTCATGATATAGCAGAGCTATGTGTCCATCTCTCAAGGGGAAAATCTAAAACTGGAAAAGGGCCTAGAGATCCTTCTCTCATTAGAGCAAATAAATCTGCAACTGGATTAGTGAGTAGGGCTGAGTTTGGCAACATGCTTGATGATTTCAAAACAGATATTTTAGGGAGTTTTAGTGAGCAACTAGACACCCTTAAGATACAAAACAAGTAGAAAGCATAAGCTGAAGCTTTAGCCATCTTTTGTCCAAAATGTAGGAAGAAACACGCTCTAAGGGAATGCCCCTTAGATGCAAAAGTTGTAGAAACATGCGCGATTTGCTCAAAAAGCCATGAGACCAAGGATTGTCCTTCAATTCCTGGGCTCAAAGCTATCTTTCAAGAAGACCCAAATTGAATTGAGTCTCTTTGTTTTGTTTCAAGGAGACCTTGGCAGGGGCAACAAAATCAAGGGTTTGATAACCCCATGAACTTTCAACCCCCACCAAGTTGGAATCCTTGGCAACAACCTTGGTCCCAACCTCAAAATCCATTTCAATCATGGGGACAAGGTATGCAAAATCCTTATGGGAGATTTGCTCAATTTTACCAATATCCTCCATCTTTTCAAAATCCACAAGTTCCACAACCTCCAAATCAGAATCGACAACTTTCATTACCATTTCCACAACAACAACCTTCTCAACAGAATCGAAATTCCCAACTCTTGCTTCCATTCCAACAAAAGACAAATCAATTACCTTCCTAGCCATTGCCAAATCCAAATAATAAAAATCCTCAAAATGCTTACATGGTAGAAGGACAATAGTTTCCCACCTATATGATTGTTCCTCTCAACGATGTACAACTCAGATCTGGTAGATTTTTAGACAAGCCTTCTATAGATATTCAAAAGAAAAGCATTTCTGAGGAAGAATCTCTTAAAGCCAATAAAGGTTATGAAGCATCTCTTCAAAACCCAAGCACTCAAGAAGAAAAAGAAAAAGAATAAACCCCCACAACTCCTATAGTCAAGCAACCTGCATCTTCATCCACACCTCCTTTTCCTGAAAGATTACAAATTGATAAAGGAGTGGAAAAACAAATTTTGTTGCCTAACTATGATTTTCTAGATGAATTAAAGAATGTCTGTATCAAGAATCCCTTGTTACAAGCCATTAGAGAAATTCCTATTCTAGCTAAAACAATAAGGGAGTTGAGTCTCAAAAGACCAGGAAGGAAACCAAGAGATACAAGAAAAATCCACCTGGTAGGGAAAATTGCAGATATCATGATAGGAAAAGTTACCATGCAGAAGTATGTAGCTCCCGGTAGTCCAATTGTCAAAACACATATCAATGGGGTAGAAATTCCAAATACTTTGATTGATTTAGGGGATGCTATCAACATTATGAGTAGACAAACTATGGAACATCTAAAACTTCCTAATTTTCTTTTTACACTACTCTACTGCAACTTGCAGATCGATCAATTATTAAACCAGATGGTGTATTGGAAGACATTTCGGTCTCCTTAGATTCTTGGGAGTATCCAGTGGATTTCATGATTTTAACTCCTAAGAGTAATCTAGGAGGGCATCCACTCATTTTAGGAAGACCTTGGCTAGCCATAGCCGATGCTTTTATCAGTTGTAGATCAGGGGTTATGTATATTTTTGATGGTAATTCGACAAAGAAGTTCAATATGTATCCTCCAACAAAAACAATTACAGAGATAAGAGATAATGAATGGGTCGATGATGAGGACACTATACAACCTGTCTGTACCATTTCTGAAATCGGTGAAGATAGTCAAATTCTGAACACATTAGAAAACTTTGAAATCCCTTTAGAATATGACCAAACACAATTTTAGTTAAATTCTGACATTGAGTATCTATCATCTAGAAAAATGTCTCTTTACTCTATGGAAGAGTTTGGTAGTTCCACCACTGAAATTTTTCTAGATAAAACATTGAATATCAACAAAAACTTGGAAAGATCACAACAGGAGAAGCTAACCAAAATCTTGCAAAAACATTCTATTGCATTTGCATGGAAGTATACTGACATGAAAGGTATTGATCCTAAGACCTGTATTCATCACATCTACATTGAGGAAAACAGTAGACCAATCAGACAACCTCAGAGAAGGATGAATCCAAATCTTAAGAAATAGTGAAAGGAGAGCTCCAAAAACTACTCAATGTAAACTTCATTTACCCAATTTCAGATAGCCGATGGGTTTCTCCTTTGGTTATAGTACCTAAAAAGAATTGGTAAATGGAGGGTATGCATTGATTACAGGGAATTGAATAAAGCAACTTTGAAGGATCACTTTCCTTTACCTTTTATCGATCAAGTATTAGATACATTAGCATGCAAAAAGTACTTTTCATTTTTGGATGGTTTTAGTGGCTATAATCCAATTCAAGTAGCACCTGAAGATCAAGATAAGACCAAATTTACCTGTCCATGGGGAACGTTTGCCTATCGAGTGCTTCCTTTTGGGTTATGTAATGCACCCGCAACATTCCAAAGAGCAGTACTAGGAATTTTTTCTGAT
>APFE030244553.1:338123-371826 GCA_000404065.3 Pinus taeda
ACAGTTTATGGTGATTCATTTGAAGAGGCATTAGAAAATTTGGAAAAGGTCCTTATTAGATGTAAAGAAACAAATCTTAATTGAGTCATGAAAAATGCTTTATGATGTTTACTGAAGGAATTGTTTTAGCACATCATATTTCAGGAGATGGAATTAAAGTTGATAAATCAAAATTTGAATTCATCTCCAAGCTGCCTATTCCAACTTGTCAAAAGGATGTTAGAAGTTTTCTGGGATTTACTGGGTATTATAGAATATTTATAGAAAACTTCACCAAAATAGCATCTCCACTCTTCAAATTGCTTACAAAAGACTATGAATTCAAATGGGATCTTGATTGTCAATCATCATTTGAAACTTTGAAGACAAGAATAACTGAAGCACCCATTTTGAGAGGGCCAAATTGGAAACTTCCTTTCCATATTTCTACAGATGCTTCAGATACAGCTCTAGGAGCTGTGTTGGGTCAAAAGGATTTAGTTCCTTATGCCATTTACTATACTAGTAAAAATTTCACTCCCACTGAGTTGAACTATACTGTAACTAAAAAAGAGTTTTTAGTTGTTGTTCATGCAATCACTAAGTTTAGACATTATATAATAGGCTATGAAACTTTTGTCCATACTGACCATTCTGCAATTAGATATCTAATGAACAAACCTATTACTAATGGCAGAGTTACAAGATGGCTCTTACTTTTACA
Source organism: Pinus taeda (assembly GCA_000404065.3). Lineage (NCBI taxonomy): Eukaryota > Viridiplantae > Streptophyta > Pinopsida > Pinales > Pinaceae > Pinus > Pinus taeda. The sequence goes on from APFE030244553.1 coordinate 338,827, forward strand.
AGAATTCAATATTACTGTGTTGGATATACCAGGAAAACAAAATACAGTAGCTGATTTCTTATCTAGAATCCAAAATACTAAAGAAGATTATCCTGTAGAGGATAAGTTTCTAGATGAATATTTGTTTGCAGTAACTACTAAGACTCCTTGGTATGCAGATATTGCTAACTATTTGGTTACAGGGAAACTGCCTCCACATCTATTTCCTGGTGAAAGAAGAAAAATTATTCAGGAGAGTTCAAAATATTCATGGATTTCTAATGAATTGTTTAAAACAAGGCCAGATTGTGTGATCAGAAGATGTGTTCGGGAAGATGAAATGCCTGACATCCTCAAGGCATGTCATGATGAGCCATGCGGTGGACACTTTGCTGACAAAAGGACGGCCTCTAAAATCCTTTCTCTAGGATATTATTGGCCTTCCCTTTTCAAGGAAACAAAAGAATATGTCAGAAGGTGTGACAGCTGCCAAAGAGTAGGGAAACCGACTCTTTCAAATGAAATGCCATTACAACCTCAGGTACTCATTGAACCCTTTGAAAAATGGGCTTTAGATTTCATTGGACCCATTAATCCACCAACTAAGCAAAAGAAGTATATATTGGTATGCACTGATTATGTCACTAAATGGGTAGAAGCCAAAGCATTACTTTCTGCTACTGAAAATTTAGTTGTTAACTTTCTTTATGAGGATATTTTTACGCGCTTTGGTGTTCCAAGAGAAATTGTGACAAATCAGGGAAGTCAATTTACATCCAACATGATGGAGAAGCTAATGGAAGAATACAAGATCAAGCACAGGAAATCTACTCCTTACCATCCGCAAGCAAATGGCCAAGTGGAGTCCACAAACAAAGTCATTGAAAGTATCATCACCAAGACTGTTCATCTACATAGAAGAGATTGGGCTAAAAGGCTTCCTGAAGCCTTATGGGCCTATAGAACTACATGGAGGAATACAACAGGACATTCTCCTTATGAACTTGTTTATGGGAAAGAAGTCCTGCTCCCCATTGAATTTCAAGTTAAAACTTTCAAGATGGCAGTTCAGTTGGGGATGGACCTATTAGAAGCTCAAAAACACAGAATGGAGCAGTTGAATGAACTAGATGAGATTAGACAAGAAGCAATTTTAAGAACTTATCTAGTTCAACATCAAAGAGCTAAGTGGCATGACAGATATATCAAAGAGAAAAAGTTTCAAGAGGGAGATTGGGCACTACTATTTGATTGCAAGTTTAAAGACTTCAAAGGAAAATTTCAGACTCATTGGCTTGGGTCATATGAGATCGACAAACTCTTTAACAATGGAGCGGTAAGAATCAAGACCATTGATGAATTTCAAACTCCTCTTATTGTGAATGGCCATAGATTAAAGATTTATCATAAACCACTCTCGAAAGAAGAATTTGTCAAAATGTTTCAAGAGAATTCTACAATAAGGTTGGTGAAGAAGAATCATTCTTCCCCACCAACCTAGCCTTTGTTCCTTTCTGTTAAAAAAAAAAAAAAAAAAAGAGAGAGAGAGAAAAAAATAAAGTTGTATAAGCCTGAAAACCAATCTCTGATTGGCAGTCTTATACAGAAAATGTAGAGTGAAAATCAAGGACACCTGACACTCTATATTTTCCAACAAAAAAAAAATATATATATCTTCCTTTCTTTATCTTTTCCATTTTTCACTCCACTCACTTCATCTCACTTCATTTCATTTCCATTTTCACTCCACTCACTTCATTTCACTCCATCTCATCCATTCCATTCCATCAATAAAAGTTTTTTTTCCCATGATCATTTCCATTCAGATAGTTATGGTCTAACTATCTTTGTTTAGCTAAGTGGTTGTTGTACCAAGTTTCCGCAGCCGAAATCAGTTTCCGCAACCAGAAGCAGTTTCCGCAGCCACCACTCTGTTTTTCAAATTTACAGTCAAGGTGTTAGTGCAATAAAATAAAAATGCAAGTATGACCAAGCATGAAGACATGGATGTGGAGCATCTACAGACATCAACAGGGAGCAATTGAGTCAGGGCTACTAGACAACAAAGACAAGGATTCTAAAGGTATGGTCAAAAATTTATTTCAAATAGCAATTAAAGGCACAAATTTGCATAGTTATTGAACCATTAAAGCTCACTATGTGCAATGATTATTACGATAGCTCCACTACCATTCCACGACCTTACTCCATAAATCACACATTTACTCCCTAAACCCTCTCATGATTATTTTTCGGGTTCAACTCATAGATGAACTGCACTCCCACATTCCACTTGTATTCATGAGACGTGACCTATGTGAATATGGCTCCTCTCCACCGTACTTTGTGCAGTCATTTTATTAACGTGTAATGTCTCACGCAGCTGTTCAATTCAAAATTCCGACGCCATTTCAATTGTGTTAAAGCCACACTTCATCAGCATATGCCTCCATTTTATCTCGGTTGCTTATCCCCTGTTCCGCTTACAACTCCTAAACATCCCAATTCCTGTATCCATTTTCCATCTCAACCATTGTTCTTCCACAAACAGAATCGTCCTACCTCTGATAAAACCCTCATACAATACGCAGTTGAATTTCAGAGAAGAATTTTTAACCAAGGAAGATGGGACGGCTACTAAGGGCAGAGCTGGAAGGGCTTAAATTTTTAGAATGGTACCCTCAGGCAAAGGAATTGTTGAAGAAAGCCAAATGGCTTCGTTTCATCCAGAAATTCAAAGGCCATAATAAGGAGGTCACAAAAGCCTTTGCAAGGTCTTTCAATGAACAGGTGGTAGAGATTGGAGACCTGAAATTCACGGTCACTGAAGCCTCAATTGCAATAGCTACAGATTTGCCCCGGGAAGGTGAGCGTTGGTTTAAAAACAAAAGTCTGGACGAGCAAGCATGGAGAGTCATATTGTGTAACCCATGTATGGACGTTACTGTATTTACAAGAGGGATTCCTGTTAATGCACTGAAAGAAGAATGGGCAGGCCTACTATTAATCATTCAAAAATTTATTACTTGTGAAGGCCGGTTTCGTATGTTGTACATGTATCACACTAGGCTCTTGATGAACTTTCTAGAGAAACAAGCTCTTAATTTGCCCTATTTCTTACTGTTGAGTTTGAAAAAGATGAGTACTACAGTCCAAAAGAACATAGGAGATATAGAGCCTCATTTGTACCATCATGGATTAGTGAGGATTCTAGTCGAAGACTAGTTGAAAAGAAACAAAGATACTTGGGAGAGGATTCTAGTGAGAAACTATTTTCAAGAACAATCTGAAGCCCCGGGAAGCAGTACACCAAAGGCACCGAGAAAGAGTAGGAGAAAAGGAAAAAGTGTCATAATCCAAGACTCGCCTATTGATAAAGCTAAAGAAATTGTTCGAAAAGAAAAAGAGGAAAGAATTAAGGACAAAAAGCAGAGAAAGTTGAAGGGAAAGAGGAACTTACAAGATGTTTATCAATCACCAGAACCATCTATAGAAGAAGATTATCAAGTGCTATCTGAGAGACTAGTGCACCTCCAAAAACAAGCTGCCATAGCTAAGAAGGAAGAAAAAGGGAAACAAATTATGGAAGAGGAAAGTACTAGCCCACAGTACTTAAGAAGGAGCAGCAAACTCAAGGGAAAGTGGAGGAGAACACAAGTAAAAGGACCCCACTTCATTGACTTGGGTGGGGAAACACCTGAAAAACCTCAAGCGGGCCACAGTCCACCTCATCCTCTGCCTAATATTGAAGCCATTCCTTCTGATGTTGATGAAAGCCCTTCTCGGCCAAAACTAGAAGACAGTCCTCCTCCTCAACAAGACTTTGAAGCCAGCCCGAGGAAAACACCTGAAATTGATCCAAAACAGCAAGAGGTATATGACTACCTCGAATCTTTAGAGAGGACAGCTGCAGGCCCGAGCACACCATCCATTCTGCCTCACATGACACAAGATGCACAGGTCCAAGCTTTGAAACAAGAAGTGTTTGAATTGGAGGTTCTAAACAGGCACATCAAAAAAGAAAACGAGGCATTAAAAGAACAAAGTAAAGTGGACAAAATTATTCATGATAATACCATGTTACATATGGGTTTGTGGCAGAAGAAGAACAAGAAACTAAAGAAGAAGTGCAGAAAGTTGAGCAGGGAATTAATCAATCTCAAGTTCAGATGTTTGATAAGGAAACCCAGGATGGTGGTAGCACCAAGAAAGAAGAGGAGAGCACTGGATGTCTTAGCAGAGGCTTCAGAATACATAGACTAAAGGGAGATGACTAAATTTTGGTTGCATGAGAACATGCAACACCTTCACAGTGGGGGTATGTTGAGTCCCAAACTTACACCTTCCCTACATCCCTTTTTAGCCTTTTTCTCCAGTTACCTGAACCTCTAAGTTATCAAATCATTGCATAATAGTTTAAACTGAGTATATAAATGGTTTCCTAACTATGTTTTGTGACTGCTATTTGATTTACATTTTTGTTCAACCAGCTGCGGAATTTGTCACTTTCCGCAGCCAAAATCAGTTTCCGCAGCCTTTTTGTTAAACTGTATGCTACATGTGTCTATTGAAGAACTCAGCCACATGGGCAAGCCATAAAGGACGTGGACATGGAACGTGTCCCCTTGGTTTAGCCAAATCATCCATAGAAGCCCGCGGTCAAGGCCGGTCAAACGGTGGTCAACACAAGGATTTAAGCAGTGGCACGACTCTGTTTTCAGCACAAGGAGGATTGCGTGGCAAGGTCCTGAGTTTTAGGAGGTGTATTAACACCTAGGGACTGCTCATCGACCAAATCCAACAAACCATCTCTTGGATTTATTGCCCACGGCTACCATGCTGCTATAATTCTGGATTTTTTCTTTTACATGCTTGGCTACCAGCGCAGGCCGTGTTAGTTTGTTATGTATTTTCTGCTATAAATAACGCATCTCCATATGCGTATAGCTAGTTAGTTGTTGTGTGTAAACTTGACTGTTGTAAGAGCCTTTGAGCCGAGACTTAGTCTCTATTTCATAACTGCTTTGCAATATATGAGAAGACACTGATTTTGCATTCAATTTTCTGATTGGTTCTGATTGACCGAGGGTGCAGAGGGCCCCTGTACACCAAGGTCTTGTAGTTGATGTAGAGTTTTATGTTTTTCTTCATTTTACGCTTTTGATACCATAGATACTTGATGTATATATTAACTTGCTCATGGTTTATGTCATTTGCCTATTCATAAGTCTCTTTTATGCTTTTATTTGATTGACAACTGATCAGTGTTTGCATTTCAGGTTCTAATAGGAAGCTCGGGCAGTACATATAAGTTTTGATGACTAATGACATGATGGGATTATCTTGTCCTACTGCTGATTTGTTTTATTGGTTTTAATTCCAGCATTGCTTATTTCTTAGTTTTGCTTTGTTCATTTACTTTTCTGCAAGTTAGTGATTAGACTATTCATATCATTCTTCAGTTACCAAATGAATGAGGATTGTAGAGTGAAGGTGTAGCTTAATCTTAGTTTATTTCATGCAACTTAGATATCAGATCATTCAATTTGTGTATGACTACTTCCTATAGCCAGAGCGAGTCAAATGGTGAGGGGTCAAAAATGAGTTGATGTGATATGATTAGTTTACTTTTCTTTCAGTCTTTTAATTGCTTTGAGTTCAGTCTTTTCTCTTCTTTATAACAGCAGCAAGGATAACTGGGTTCATAGTCATAGTTCACTGTTTTGTTTAATTAGAATCTAGGCACATCTTGATTTCATCATTGTAAACTTTGAACACCTTTGGAACACTTTTGAAGTTTTGGAAATTATTCTTAATACAATTGTCCATACTTGATTACTAGAATCACCATCTCACACACCATCTCACATTAGGAAATCAACAAGAAGATAAATCCAAAAACAAACCAAAAACAAAAAAAACGACAAAGAAATAAGAAAATGGTTATCTTGCATAGATAGTGCACTTCACTTCAACAGTTTACGACTCCCGGATTGACAATTCATATAGCAATTTAGAACACACTAAATTGACCAAACAGGTATCAGGAAAGGTAAATTAAGTGGATTGAGGCAACATAAGCCTTGGCTATGTTGTGAACTATTGTTCCCAATGTTGTGAATGTTGTGTAGGGATAAAGGGAGTTCTCTTAACCTTGATATTATGAACACTGGAAATTATGTTATGATCATGATTATGCTAATGTTTATATATATATGTGTGTGTGTGTGTGTGTGTGTGTGTGTGTGTGTACCAAGGTCATCAGGGATCATTCTTGTGGAAGAATGATTGTTTACGCAGGTGAATGACATGAAAAGGTTCCTAGTTTATGAGGAATAAAGTGGCCAGAGTAGGGCTTGGAAGACTTATGAGGTTAGCATCATGTGGATATGATTTGATATTATGTGCTTATAACATTAACTATGCTTATGCTTATGTTATGGATAGGAAATGTTGAAGGATACATCAGTGTAATGAAAGCAGTGTGATTTACGACATGCTAGGACAAGCATGGATTGTGGCAAGAGCCACACACCAGGGACTTGGGTTGTGGATGCATGCAGTAAGGCATGGGAAAGATACTAGAGACAAGGTTACCTAGTAGAGATAATGTGGACTTTGGATGTGCAGTACTACTATTGTGTACATGTTCTACATGTGGTGTTGTACATGTTGTGTTGTGTACATGTTCTACATGTGGTGTTGTACATGTTGTGTTGTGTACATGTGGTAATGTGCCATGAGTATTGTTTATTCATTGTATTACGACATTTGTATTCATTGAATTGTATTGTGAGTACATATATGTGTTGTGTTGTACACCAAGTGTAGGTGTATGTGTGGTGTTGTACACGGGGTGTAGATGTATGTGTTGTGTTGTACACCAGGAGTGGTGTATGTGTGGTGTTGTACACCAGGTGTAGGTGTATGTGTGGTGTTGTACACCGGGTGTAGGTGTATGTGTTGCGTTGTACACCAAATGTAGGTGTATGAGTTGTGTTATACACTAGGTGTAGGTGTATGTGTTATGTTTTACATTTTGTATGTGTGTGTGTTTTGAAGGGGATTGGTTCTTAGGTTCCCTATCATCATGGGTTGGAACAAATTCTTTATAGCTATGGAACAACTTGGGTTCCCTAGAGGATGTGGGTTGAGTTACTAGTCCCTAGAGCCTGCGAGTTGGGACAAACACTCTGGAGCCCTGAAATAGCCTAGGTTCCTTGGAGACTGTGGGTTGAGATACTAGTTCCTATAGCACTGGAAAACTTGGGAAAGAGATCAATCTTGAGTTGTTGTATTGAGGGTAGAGGTAGTTTAGTCTCTGAATTCCCTTGTTTTTAATATTGAGGGAGGAGGCGGTGTAGTCTCGAAATTCCCTTGTTGTCGATATTGAGAGAGAAGGAATTATAGTCTTTGAATTCCATTGTTTCTTTGGACAAGAAGATAAGAGAAGGCACTAGGTACCTGCCAGGTTTGGAATTTGATCCATTGTGTGTACGTGATCAAAGAGAAGAGAAGGCGCTAGGTGCTTGTCGAGTTTGGCAACTGATTTAGTGTGTGTACAGAAAGGACAAAGAACAAAGGCAGAAAAAAAGAACAACCTAAAGATAAGTATCAGTATTTTATTCAAATTTTTAATTATGCATGTGATCTATGATTTTGATTTATGATGGTTTTGTTTTGAGCTAATTGAATGTGATATGTTTATACATGATGATTTTATCAAAGAGCTAATTTGACTTGTTATGACAACAAGTAAACAGAAGTGTATGTGTACCCTATTGACGAGCTATCAATGAGGTATGATTTGAATTTATTTCAATTCCCTTTTATTCTAATGGAAAATATGTGCTTAGTTTAGGAGAGCATGGAAATGCCTGGTTGGGTGGATGGAACTAACTACGAGAGAATTAGCAGCAACAACAAAAGGAATTGGAACATGCAACAATGTGATGGTAAAGCATTCGGAAGCAGGGCTATTGTCAGTCACTGGTACCCAATAATGTCCTTTGGTTTCCATGAGCATGTTATGTCCAGTATGATGGTTTTGAGGGAGGGATATGCCTTGGTTTTTGGACCTTCCGATGTGAGGAAACCTTGCCAAGGGATGGATAGCCCAAGGGACTATGAAGCAAAGAAGGGGATGTCAGGGAACTTGGAAGGTGAGTGCCTGCACGGAAGGGGGTGACCGAATTTCCCAAGGGACTATGTAGAAGAGAAGGGAAGGTCGGGGAATACATATGTTTTGGTCATTGGCATTTCAAGATGGAATCAGAAGCACATTGGGAGTGTGTCCTGGAACAATGAGCCAGTAACTGTTCACTGAGAGAACAAGTAGTGCAAGGATTGTAACGTTGGACATTGGATGCAAACTTCGATTTTGACAGTGGATTATAGACATCGTAGGAAGTAGGTGAATCCTAGTACTACTTTGAGGATGGAAGTGTGAACCTCTAGATTCCCTTGTTGTTGATGCGAGCATTGTATCCTTTTATTTGTTGGTTAAAGAAAATGTGCATATGTATATATGTGTATATTATTGTAAATATTGTATTGAGTTGTGTTTATAAAGATCCATAGAAAGTATGATTATTTGTTGGTTGAAGCAAATGTGCATAAGTATATGTGTTTATCATTGTAAATATTGCATTGAGTTGGGTCTATAAAGCTCCATAAGCAGCATGGTGATCATGTTTTCAATAGGTGATATGTTGTAAATACTGCAACGATCTATGTTATAAAGATTCATAGGAAGTATGTTTTACTAGTTATAAGCATCATAGAACACCAAGGACAATGTTCCCCCAACGGGGGGGGGATTTGTAACAACCCCTGGTTGATTTTCCATGTAAATAAAAATAAAACCAAGGTCATCGGACATGTATTCCAAGTTGAATGGTGGGTGAACATCATAGTGGGGATTACTTGCGGTTTATTTATGGCTATGGAAATTGGAAAAGGCATTGGCAAAGAAAATTAGGCAATAATTGACATTTAATTATGAGAAATAGGAGAAAAGGAAGGTGAAGAGATACAAATTTTCATGCATGGGAAATTAGAGGAAAAATGAAGAAAAAAGAGACATCAATAATAAAAAGGCACCTGAGAATCAGTTGACAACTTTTGCTCGTCTTTTGATCAGGATCAACAAAGGAGAGAGAACGATCACATAGACAAGCAAGGAAAGGAAAGAAAAACGAAGGCAAAGGACAAGAAAAGGAAAGCGAAGGAAAGTAAGGAGAAGGTTGGATCAACAACTACAATTGGATTGCTTTGCAGGTAACACGTTGCATGTGTGATTTCCTTATTTGTTTTTGGATGCATGGTATATGCATGTGATTCTTTGGTTATTTGTTGTCATTAGCATGGATATTTTCCTAGATTGACAATGGTTTCAGCCTTGCCTTGTCATTTCCTGGATAGCCATGGTGTTATGGGTTTCCCACTTGTTTCTTCTAATTGGTTCTTAGGTTCCCTATGGTTGTGGGTTAGAAAAACGTTGTAGAGTGTTGGAAAAGCTTGGTTTGAGTTACTAGTTCCTGGAGCTTGCAAGTTGGGACAAACACCTTGGAGCCTTATGGGTTGAGCTACTAGTCCCTAGAGCTGTGCGTTGGAACAAATTCTCTGGAGCCCTAATTAGTTGAGGGTTGTTTTACTAGTTCCTGGAGCCCTAAACAACTTGGGTAGAGACCACTCTAGTTGATGTTATAAGTTATTTTTGGACCATGTAGATGAGATCACTATGGTTGAGGGTTGAGGTGGTTTGGCATCTGGAATCCCTAGTTGGTTTTGTTTTGGTTTAACCCATATGATCCCACATTCATGCTTGGAATATGGCGTAGGGATGATTGACTGAAATAAATATTTGGTTCAACCTAATATATGGTCAAGTGGTATGTGGAAGTCCCTGGCTTGGTTGGAATTTTTATATGTTAATATGTGATATTTTCCTATTGTGATCTATGAGCATTTGTAGTGATTATGTTGGTGATTTTATGGTTGTTTTTCCATGGTTTCCATTCTATTTATCTATTGTTTATATGATGTATTCTTGATCCAGGTGGATCTCCAGACACCAGTGGCATGGAAAAGGCTCAAAATTAAAGTAGCGAAAAGACTATTAACTTGACATCAGATCGAAGTGCTCGTCACCCTGATTCCAATAGTGCGAACGACACTCCAATCCGAGTCCGGATGAGGAAGATAGAGGCAGTCAAAGTTTGGTTGACTTTTGTTGACTAGGCAGGATTAATGGAGACATAATTTGGACTTTTTCTGACAGATGGAATTTGGCCAACTCCAACCAGATTCTGAGCAAAATTATTGCCTCGTTAAAATGTCTCCTTCGGTCAAAAATCTGGATTTTTAAAATCGGCCATATGGTTTTTAATAAAAAAAAATATTAGAAAAAGGGGTTGCTGGCCACCAACCCCACCACCCCAATCCTTATCATATAATGTTATTAATGGAGGGGCGAGCACTACCCCCGACCCCTTCATCCTATACTTGGCAATGACCGTGCACTTTGGGCAGGCCATGATCACACGCGACGAACTAAGTGAGCCAGCCCTTGGGGCATGGACCCAACCTCCACCTCACCATGATAAGGAAACAACGACGGAAATGGGGGCGGGCCATCCGAAACAATGGACCCGCCACCCCAAAGTTTAACCAAAAAAATATTGTGTGGGTTAAGTCAGGAGGGGCAGGATTTGATCCCCTAACCCCTCCTCAACAAATTTTCAATCTTGCCATTACACCAAACAATCTTGTTAAGTCTGCCCATCAAAACATTACTTAAAACTTTTTTTCTCACTATGCCAGGAGGAAGGAGCGCATGTAGTTCGAGGCAGATTTTTACAGGTGGGCCAGATTTTCGCTTTGTCAGATTTTGACAAATTTTATATGGTTTCAGCATTTCTCAACGCCACAAATGCAATGGTGTTGTCCATTTCTTCATCAAAGTCATGCTTTTTTCGACCATTTTTCAGTATGGAGGTATAAAACTCCTTTTTGTAGCTGATGCTTGTACTCTTCTTTCTCATGCCACTTAATGAATGAAGGCCTCCCCATTGATCGAGTAGGGCCCAGAGACATAGTCCAAGTCAAACAAACTCCATTATCAAGTTTTGTTGTCTTCTTTCATGCTTTATTTGTTTCTCCTCTTCTCTCATGTGCACATTAAATTTCTATGTTTAAGCTACAGTTTATGCATGTAATTCTTTAATACATCTATAAGAAAAAGATTTTGGATCAAGTGGTATCAAAGCAGGTCTTTGTAGATGTGAATTGCATGTTTGTATTCTAACAAGAAACAAGCTCCGAAGAGGCGAAGGGAAACTAAAGTCTTTCGATCCCGAAGCGGGGCGTGCACATCGAAGGAGAAACATGGCAGATGAAGAGGCTTGTTGTGAAGAGGAGCTCAATTTCCGCAAAACCTTCTATACAATGGCAGAAAATGTCGATCAGTTTCTTTCAAGGCTGGAGGAAGCAGAAGGGAAAAAGGCAAAAGAACAAGGTTCAATGCATGGAAATGGTGAAGAAGAACCCCCTCCTTCTCCTTCCACGAGTGAAATTTATTCTTCCTCTCATCACCATCATCATATAAATTCAAGGGATGCATCTAAGAAACCTTTTTTTAAATTTGATCTTCCCATGTTTAACAGTGAAAGTAACGCAGAAAAGCTTAATAACTGGATTAGGCAGACTGAAATCTACTGCAGGATTCAGCAGATCGAAGAGGACGAGGCAAAGATTTAGTTGGCCTCTCTTCGGCTGAGTAGCACCGCTCTTGTCTAGAGGGAGAGCAAATTGCGAAGCAATAAGAGTGTGGGTAATCTTCTTTCCTCATGACCTAGTTTCATTTCTCCATTAAAGGAACAATTTTATCCCTTGGGTTATAAGTGAAAAGCCTTAATGGATTGGCAATACTTAAGGCAACGCAAAGGTCAAGATGTTCAAGGATTTACAGAGGAATTTAGAAAACAAGCACTTAATTTGGGAATTTCACTTGACTCACTTGAAGTAGTAACTAAGTATATTAGATCATTACATAGTTACCTTAGACATTCATTATTATTGTTTGAACCAACTATTGACTCGGCCAGTTTAAAGGCCATCCATCTTGAGAACAGGGGCAAAAATAAAAGAGATGATCATTTCAAGAAACCACCTTTCAAACCTCCAAATGGAAAACCCAAAGTGAAAGGAAAAGGAAAGGAGAAGAGGATGGCATCAACCAAGAAAGATGAAGGAGAAAGACCCTATTGCACTCATTGCAAAAAGGAAGGTCATGATGACGATCATTGTTGGAAACTGTTCCCATAAAAGAGACCAAAGAAGTATGGAGGAAAAGGCAAGCAGAAGACAGTGGCAACTGTGCAGCAAGACCTTGGATCTGATTCCAGAGATGAAGCATTGGTCACAATAGCAGGAACAAAAGGTACTCTTACACCTCATGTTAATTCTGAATCACATGAAGGCACTAGTTCAATAGATAAGTCTCTTCCTAATGAATAAAAGAGAATTGAGCTATTTCATATTTGAGTTATCATAAATCATACAAAAGTGGAAACTCTATTTGATACTGGATCCCAAGCAAACTTAATTTCAAAGTCCTTAGTAAATAAGCTAGGCTTAGAAACCAAACCACATCCAAAACCTTACCCACTTGGATGGATACATGATAAAGCAAAACTGAATGTAACTAAGCAGTGCAAGGTCAAATTTGTGATTGCTTCTAAGTTAGTGGATGAGGTAAAACTTGATGTGATACAATTGGATATATGTGGCATGGTGTTAGGGAGTCCATATCTATATGATAGAAAGGCAATCTTCTTCCATCATGAAAACAAATACCAAATCACAAAATATGGGGTAGAATATATTGTAAGGGCTCATCAAACTAAAATCAATGCCAACCTTGTAAGTGCAGGACAAATGAAGAGGTTAGTGAATTCCAGTAAGGGTTGCATGCTTATGGTTGTAAGGGGGAAAGATGCAGAATTATCCAATGCTTTCCAGGGTTGTGATCATGTGCATAAAAAGGAATTATGTGAATTAATTTTTAACTATGATGAGATGTTTCAGGAACCAAGGGGATTACCTCCGAAGAGGGAAATCCAACATGAGATCCATTTGCACCATGATGCTCCTTTACTAAATATTGGCACATACAGGATGTCGACCATTGATATGGAGGATATCAAAAAGAAGGTGTAGGAACTATTGAACCAAGGGGTCATTAGACTGAGCACTTCTCCATGCGGCTCACTAATTGTCTTAGTGCCGAAAAAAGATGGCACATGGAGGATGTGCGTGGATTACCGAGCACTAAACAAAATCACGGTGAAAAATCGTTACCCACTTCCCCGCATTGATGACTTACTAGATCAGTTAAAGAATGCTATCTATTTCACCAAATTGTATTTGTGTAGTGGTTATCACCAAGTCTAAATTGCAGAGCAGGATGTGTGGAAAACTGCTTTCAAGACCAAATAGGGGTCGTTCGAATGGATGGTGATGCCATTCGGACTTTGCAACGCTCCAGCCACTTTCATCAGGGTCATGAATGATCTCTTTAGGCATTTCATTGATGAATTTGTTCTTGTATATCTAGATGATATTATTATCTTTAGTAAAAGTTGGAATGAACATGTATGCCATGTGAAGAAAGTGCTTGATGTAATGAAAAAAGAAAAACTCTATGTAAAATTTCAAAGTGTGAGTTTAGGAAAACCTATTTGGTTTACCTAGGTCATATTGTTGGTCATGGCCAGCTAAAAATTGATCCTTCTAAAGTTGAAGCAATTGTAAATTGGCCTAAGCCTACTAGTGTAACTGAGGTTCGCAGCTTTTTGGGTGCAGTACAGTATTGGAGGAGATTTATTGCCAATTTCTCTATTATTGCAGCACCTTTACACACATTGACAAGTGTAAAGCAATTCTTTCAATGGGGAGGAAAGCAATAGAAGTCCTTCGAAACACTGAAAGAAAATATCAGCACCGCACCGATCTTGGCCTTACGAGATCTCCAACAGCCATTCGAGATCGAGACAAACACCAGCGGATATGCCATGGCAGATGTACTGGTGCAACAAAAGAAGCCGATATGTTACCATTCAGAGAAGTTCCCTTAGGATGTGATAAAATATCCCACTTATGACAAGGAGTTATATGCCTTGGTCCAGAGTGTGAAAAAGTGGAAACACTACCCGATCGACAAGGAGACCATCATCCATACGGATCATCAGCCCTTGCAATATCTTCAGTCACAAACCAAGTTGCAGCAATCTCGTCATTTCAGGTGGATGGGTTTTCTTCAGCAATTTCATCTGGTGATAAAATATAAGAAGGGCACTAGTAACAAAGTGGTCGATATGCTATCTCGCCCTCCTATTTCTACTTCTGTTATTTTGCATAATGCCTCATTATCTTTTGAAAGTTATGTTGAACAATATGCTAATGATGATGACTTTAAGGAGATTTATGCAATACTAACCCATGGTTCACAGGTGGAAAACTATCAGTTGCAGGGGAAATTGTTGTATCACCTTGGTAAATTATGCATACCCACAGGGGAAAGGGTACATGTAATCTGCGAGGCCCACACCTCCCTTGTGTCTAGTCATTTTGGTGTTGAAAAAATTGTGTGTCATGTACAAAGATTTTGTTTTTGGCCTCATATGAAGAACAATTGACTCGCTATGTAAAGGGATGTGTGATGTGTTCTGTTTCAAAGCCCTCTAATAGAAAACTTGAGCTCTACACACCCCTCCCTATTCCAAGTCGTCCATGGGAAAGTGTGTCGATGGATTTTGTAGGAGGTTTGCCTTTGTCTAGAAAAAGTCACGACTATTTGTATATCTTCATTGACCATTTTGGTAAGATGTGTATTTTACTGCCTTGTAAAAAGCAAATCACTGCAAAGCAGACTGCTTATCTTTTCTTTCAGCATGTTTGGGTCCATTTTGGGTTGCCCAAACCAATTGTGTCAGATCGAGACTCTCGCTTTCTCAGAGAGTTTTGGACCAACTTGTGGAAGATGATGGACATCAAGTTGAAAAGAAGCACGACATTTCATCCACACACTGATGGACAGACAGAGGTTTTCAACCACATTGTGGTACACTTGTTGCGAGGCTATTGTGGGAAACATCCTAAGTTGTGGGATGAGCATCTTCCATATGTGCAACATTCCTACAACCAAGCAATGCACTCATCTACACATCATTCACCATTTGAGACATGTTTTGGCTACCTGCCAAAAGACCCTTTTGATATGGTCTTTGGAAGGGAAGATGACTCCAGTGGACGTGATGACAGGGACAAAGCACAACGGTTCATTCAGTGGATCCAGTTGATTCACCAAACAGTACAAGAGCAGTTGGAGAAAAGTCAAGCCCTGTACAAGGCTTGACATGACAAACACTGAGTCGACCATCAATTTCAAGTGGGCGACAAAGTGTGGTCCCATATCAACAAGTAAAGGATGAAGGGAGAAGGGAAGAAGTTGCGACCAATCCGGTATGGTCCATTCACCATCTTGGAAAATATTGGAAATAATGCCTTCCGTCTCGATTTGTCAACATATATGCAAATGTACTCCAAAGTGAATGTGGAAAACTTTAACTTGTATGAGCCCCCATTGATTATGGACATCGAAGAGTTGGGCACAGTTCCTATAGTTGATGACTTTGCACCAGAGTATCTCGATGAGTTACCTGAAGATATCATCCTTAATAGAAGAACCAGGACTTCACGACAGGGAGATGTGGAATACATTCAAGTTGGTTTCAAGGGGATGCACCTTAACAAGGCAAATGGGTTGGAAAAAGAAGAGTGAGGGAACAATTCCCTCACTTGCCAATTGACTGATAAAGCTTTTGGTGGTCCAAAAGCTCCTCAATGGGGAGGATTGATCCAGGTGGATCTCCAGACACTAGTGGCATGGACAAGGCTCAAAATTCAAAGTGGTGGAAAGACAAGTAACTTGACATCAGATCGAAGTGCTCGTCGCCCTAATTCCAATGGTGCGAACGACACTCCAATCCAAGTCCGGATGAGGAAGATAGAGGCAGTACAAGTTTGGTTGACTTTTGCTGACTGGGCATGATTGATGGAGACATAATTTGGACTTTTTTCGGCGGACGAAATCCAGCCAACTCCAACTAGATTCTAGGCAAAATTATCGCCTTGTTAAAATGTCTCCTTCTGTCAAAAATTCAGATTTTTAAAATCGACCATATGATTTTTAATAACAAAAAATTATTAAAAAAGGGGTGGCGGGTTATCATATAATGTTATTAATGAAGGGGCGGGCCACTACCCCTGGCCCCTCCTCCTCGTACTTGGCAAAGACCATGCACTTTGGGTGGGCCACGATCACACACGATGAACTAAGTGGGTCGGCCCTTGGAGCACGGACCCAACCTCCACCTCACCATGATAAGGAAACAACAACGGAAATGGGGGCGGGCCACCTGAAACAGCAGACCCGCCACCCTAAAGTTTAACCAAAAAAATATTATGTGGGTTAAGTCGGGAGGGGCGAGATTTGATCCCCTAACCCCTCCTCAACAAATTTCCAATTTTTCCATTACACCAAACAACCTTCTTGTTAAGTCTGCCCATCAAAACATTACTTAAACCTTTTTTTCTCTGTGTGCCAGGAGGAGGGAGCGCACGTAGTTCAAGGCTAATTTTTGCAAGTGGGCTAGATTTTCACTTTGTTAGTTTTTGACAAATTTTATATGGTTTCAGCATTTCTCGACGCCACGAACGCAATGGTGATGTCCGTTTCTCCATCATAGTTCTTCATTTTTCGGTCATTTTTCAATATGGAGGTATAAAACTCCTTTTTGTAATTGATGCTTGTACTCTTCTTTCTCATGCCACTTAATGAATGAAGGCCCCCCCATTGATCGAGCAGGGCCCAGAGACGTAGTCCAAGTCGGATGAACTCTGTTATCAAGTTTTGTTGTCCTATTTCATGCTTTATGTGTTTCTCCTCTTCTCTCATGTGCACATTAAATCTCTATGTTTAAGCTACAATTTATGCATGTAATTCTTTAATACATCTATAAGCAAAAGATCTTGGATCAATTCTATCTATGGCTCTTGACATGTTTTGATAAGTTATTGAATGATTGATGAATGCATGGTCTAACAAGTGTTATTGCAACTATCTTGAGAAGGCATTAGACCTTCTTGGTGATTTTCATATGAAGTGCAGACTCCTATGATCATATATGTGTTCAAGACGTGTAGCTTACAAATTTATCATATGTTTGACGAAATGTCTATTGTGTACTAGACATGTCTAGGTCAAGATCTTGTTCAAGTTTGGATGTTTGAAATTTTTATCATCTTAATCATGATTCTGGAAAGTTACAGGCAGTTTTGGGTAGTGGTCTGGAGGCTAGCCTGGAAAGGTGACACATATCTAGGAACCAAATGCACATAACTGGAAGATTTGGGTCATAATTGCATGGGTACATGCTTATGGGTGTGGCTGGAGGCTCATAATTGCATGTATTCTATGTTGTGGGTGTGATTGAGGTGTTAGGCTTGTGGAAAAGCAGTTCCATATCAAGATTTAATCATCAGAGGTTGTGGATTGAATTTGGGTGATCTAGTGCTCTTAAGAGGTATCAATAAGTTTTCGAATTGTAGGCCCGACTTCCATAACTACAACTTAGAGGTCGGTTCATGTCATAATAGCACTCAACTCATGTTTACCTTGGAGAGCTTGTAAAAGTGGGTAAATGTAGGAGGGGTCGTTACACAACAACATAACCCCTTTACAGAACAACATTTTTATCCACATAGGAAATTATCTTAATTATCTTATACGCGGTCCCTTAAAAAACTCCCTATAATGAACTGCAAATAAGAACTTTGAAGATAACTTATCCAAAATCCTCTACTAATATTTGTATTCTAGTTCCTATTTTCAATTTGAATTATAGCTAGGCCACAAGGGAAACCATATAATTGTCCTCATAATAGGAAATATTACTTCTTGTGCTCCGTGAATTCATGGGCCACACTAACTTAACAAAAGAGAAATTAAGAAAGAAACGATATAGGAATTATATACTCCATAAACATATTACACGTTATGATGGTACTATAAATCCTTATGCATTGATGTTATCCCATGTAAACTCCTTTTCCATGTTGGTTGTCATGGGAATGTTGAAGTCCTAGGTGATAGCTTCAAAGTTCAATCTATTGTACAAATTATTAGCCTTTGGAGTTACTCTAGAAGTGTTTACAACATGTTTGGTGGTCCTTCATGAGATTTGGGGTATAGGGTCTATGATTAGCCCTTAGATGGTCCATGATGAACTTGCACATTAGAGGTGGCTTACTTATTGGTTTCTTAATCTTGGTTAGATACTTGCATGACATTCTCTCTTAGAGTGTTGCAGCTCTTAAAACAACTTGGGACATCATTCTTGACAACCATATGTAGATTGGTTTCTTGCTTAAGAGGATGCCTTACATTGAAGGAGTATTTGGCATTCTAGAGGAGGGCATTGAGCCCTAGACAACATGGCGTAGTTGAGATGTTTATATGGAGGCATGAAACTAACTTGGGGACACCTATAATGTTCATGTGGGTGGAGTGGACTTAGCAGAGCATACATATTAGGTTTGTAGAAAGAGATATTGAAGCACCCTTGCATTAGAGCCTCTCTTGTGTATGATATCACTATAGAATTTGACATGTGTACCCCTAGAGTGTATTGTCTCACAAGTGTGGGTCTACTCATGGTTTGTACATTATTTATATAGATATAGGCTCGCTTTATATTATTGGCCTCCCTTAACTCTCATATAAATATAAGATAAATCCATTTAATTTATTCTTATTAATTATCATCTTATGTTAAAGATGTGAGAGTAGAAAACTAATCTCTCTCTATCTCTAACTAATTAATTAATATATAATATAAAAAAAACATTACTCAAAAAATCATAGGTAATATTGATTTGTTTGTTAATATTAATAATATTCTATATATATATATATATATATAATTAAGTAATTTTCTATATTTATCTTCTTGAATGTAAAACACAATAAATTTAATTTAATATAATATTTATAGTGAACGGAACACCAAACCAATATTTTCACTATCAATAATATTATATTTAATATTTTTTAAATCTATATATAACACCAAAATAAAAAATAATAATAAAGAATAATAATACTAATAATAAAGAAGAAGAAAACAATGAATTTGATTTAATTTAGTATTCATAATAGGAGTTGTCTATAATGTGACTTTTTGGAGATTCAGGTGACGGAATCCTGCTGAAGAAATTGAGGTTAAATCTTGATTTGTTGCAGTTAAAATGGTTTTTTAACTGCATATTTGGATTCAGCACCCTGAAAAACCCCTGTGACGCTTTGATTGTGCAGAAACTAGCTATCAAACTTGCGATTCCAATAAATTGCTGCCGAATTTTGACCAGAAAAACCCAACTAAAAGACTTTCAAAAAATCGCATTATAAACAACTGCTTCATAATAAACCTAACATGAGAACCACGTTGTCATTGTTTAAAAACCATTGTCAGCGCTTTGCAAGGTTTCAGTTTGTTCATTTGAAACTCTGAAATAAATATCCATGGAGATGACACTGACACCCCAGGAGTGAAAGGTTTGGAAATTGGACCATTCCGTTTTTATTTTCATTTTAAAACAATTTATGGCTGTAGGTTTCCTTATTTTCATTTTAAAACAATTTATGGCTGTAGGTTTCCTTTCCCCTAGGACCCGGAGCAATTGTTTACATAAGATCCGGTACGGATACTGTTGTAACCATGACCTTTGAAAACAGTACTGGTTTTAAATTTGTCCTTAAATCAATTTATTTATTTTTAAATCGGAAGTTTCACGATTTTGTATGATTTTGAAGAGATATTTTTTAAGGGGTAGTTTAATGATTATGTTTTTTTATTCAGAGAGTTATGGAAATTTTGGTCATATTTTGAAAAAAATTTGTAGGGAATTTTTTTGAATCTAAGTAAAAAATAATCAAACTTAATAATTTTAGGTGTTATATAGATTTTTGATGGTGCTGAATATATTTCTACTATCAAAAACGTGATTCAAACACTGCCTCAATAAGATTTTTTAAAATTATTTTGCCAAATTCCACATACTTTAGACCATCCAGACAATTCCTCCGCCACTCTTTTTTATGATATTTAATAATGCTGATTTTATTTCTATTATAAAAAATAAAATTCAAACACTTTTACTATTATAAAAAAATTACAAACTTCCATAAAATTTTATCGGGGAAACAAATTTGGCACCTCTCTGGACAACGTCTTTTTTAAATTGACCGTCTATTTTAAACTGACAAAGAAATCCTTTCCGCACAGCATCTGCAGAAAATAAATGATCATTTAAGTGCTGCACAGAAAAAATGATGAGATGGCCAGTGACATATGAATCTATGAGCATTAGCTTTCTGTCATTTATGAGGACGACAACCAGTACAGCTGTAGATTGTATAAAACGTGAGCGTCTTTATTTTTCTGAAATCGAAGTGCTTTAACTAGTTATTAACAATTATTCAAGTACATAAAAAATTATTAACTAAAAAATTAGAAATATCATAATTGATAAAATTAAATTAAAAATTTAGAAAAACTTGTGAATTGTGCTCTTAATGTGAAGTTGTAAGCACTTTGACAAAATTCCTCATGCTACATTGCAAATTCGATTTTTGGCCACCAGCAAACTCACTGCGGCAACAAATAATAACAAAAAAGAATATGTGTTTGTGGTGTTTACATTTGTATGAATGAACATCTAAAATTCAACATTTACTAGAATGGAGAGAAAGGTACTAATAACAAAGAAGAGGTAATGGCATTTTCGGGCCTCTTATGTTTCGGTAAATTTCTAAACATACTTGTTTTACATATTTGTTGAGACTCCAAAATTATAATTGATCATGTCTTAGGGAAATTTCCATAAACAATCATCTTCTAATAGGATTGATGAAAAGAATTGAGATATTCTGGCAAGCACAAAATGGTTTCTCTATCCAACATGTTGACAGATCCCAAAATGAACAAGGTGACAAACTATCAAAGAAAGGTCTATCCCAAGAACTGGACAACTGATATATGGATATTCTGTTGGAAAACATCACCTATAACATGGAAGAATTTCTCCTCCCAAGAACATAACTCTCAACATTTTTTTTCTCTTATTTCCCTGTTGATGGACTATCTATGCTTGGCCATTGGGCATCTCATAGTGTCCTCTGCAAAGTGGGGTTTCTCCTTTGCAAATGGTGACTATCATTTTCTTTTCAACAGGGTCTATTTTTCTGCTCCAAGTATGTGGCTGTATTTCTATCTATAATGTTACTATTACACTCAGCTTCCATATCGAGTTTCACTTGGTCCTTCCCTCTAATGTTTTAGGGGAAGATGAATCATAATGTTATATATGAAGCATTCTGTATTTGATTACTATTTTTGATTGGCATGTTTTGCCAACTATCTATCAGCTTTGTAAATTTCTCTCTGATATTAATATAAATAGAGTTTTTTTCGTACTAAAAAACAAAAACAAAAACAAAAACCAAAAAAAAAAAACATATCAGTTTTCATAGCACAAGTGTCCTAAGAGCCAAAAATATTAGGACATATTTTTGCCACGTCCAAAACACCTGTTTCAATTGGAGAACAGGCAAAAAAAAGTTTTCTGACATGTTTTAGGGCACATTTCTTCTTCGACAATACAGGACACAAGGAGACATGTTGTGACTTAGGTTTCAGAATTTTAGGTATTCCAAAAGTTTTTAATTGTGCTAAATTTATTTCTTTCATAAAATAATATTCAAATACTTCGAAGATTAAATTTCTGGAAAAAAATTTAATTATCTAAATAAATTTGTGATTTCTGTACCCAAACCATTTTAATATATATAATAAATTCTAATTTTAAAAAATCCCAAGGAATTTTACAAATAACATAATTATAATTTAACGTTAAAAAAATACCAAAAACATATAATAATGGCTATATAATTAACATATTTATATTTAATATTGGTAATTAAAAATGGCTATTTAACTAACCTGTTCAAAATTATTATTATATTTATATAACTATAAAGTACGCAGATTTTGAGTTGTTTCGAGAAGTAACTTTGTAGAATATGTGAAAGGTCCAAAGTTTGGAGTGCACATTCCACTCATCAAACTAAAGAAATTTAAAACAATAATATTTAAAGTGACATAGTTATAAGTAATTTTTGAACATGTTTATATCTACCGTCTAATTTTTTTAAGTTTTGGTTTGGTTTTTTTTTTTTGTTTATTGGAGAATTTTGGGTTTTAGTGTTTTAAATACGTTTTTCAATGTAAAGGTTTTAGTTAGGTAAAAAAAATTATATTACTCATAATTTTTTTTAATAGCATTTATGTTATACTAAGGGTATATTGTAAATTTGTGATTTTAACAAATTTTTATTAAATTTTAGATAAAATTTCAAACTTAAAAAAGTTAAGAGTATTATTATCTTTTTCCTTTTTCAAAAAAAATTATGGATTTTTTTAGAGAAATATAAGATCCAGTGGCCAGTGCTCTATCTAGAACAAAAAACATTCTCCAAAATAACTGAGATAAAAAGTGCATATGCATGCCATTTAAGGTAATATTAGTGTGCCCACCTCCATGATGGCACCCTCCACAATTAATCTGAAATTCATAAAACCAAAGGTACCTCGAAGGCCTTCCTTCGACATTGCAGTCGCTTCCTTGTTCGCCTCCTTGTAAATGTCAGAAATTGATCTAATATTGATGTTTTCCATGAGCCTGTTCTACTCAATCCATCCAAAAATGGAGGGAGGTTCAAATTCACTAAGACCCTAGATGCCCAGAATGACAGATCTGGAGTCCTCAAATACATGAAAATTATCAATCCGCCTCTCCTCCATGAACCAGAGTAAGCCCCACAAAGCCAATATCTCTGCCCTGGTGTTGGTGTCAGTTCTTCCATTCCATAACATCTCATACTGAGAGCCCTCATTTAGTCTCAGGATCGCACCACACCCGCATAAGCCTAGTTGATCCACCCCTTCGAAAAATCCCGCAGGTAAAAGGATCTGATGGGGATTCTTGTGATGTGAAGTTTCTTTGACCTTATCATGATCCTTGGAATAGAAGGACATCCAACCAAGAATCATGTGTCATATCATACTTTTATTGATCGGCCCACCCTCAAATATGTGATCTTTTTGCGCATTCCATATTTCTGAAATAATGTATAATGGTATCTCCTTGTAGTTCCCACATCCAGCGGACCACTGATTAATACAATTATCCATATTGTGCGACCTTCTGTCAGGCATCATTAGAATGAGAGAAATGTGCTCCCAGATCTACCGAGTAATAGGGCATAGAAAGAAAATGTGCAACCCGGATTCTGAGCTTTCTCTACACAAAGTGCACATTCCCGTACCCATATGTCCCCTCTTCTGTAGGTTGTCCCATGTCAAGGCTTTGCTCCTCCATACCAACCATGCAAATAAGACGATTTTGAGTGGGATTCACCACTTCCAAATTTGATAAAACCAAGTTGTGTTATGAAGATCTAGTGCTTGCCTTATATGTAATTGGTATGCATCCACGACAACGATCAAATGGTTAAGTAGCCTACCTCTGCATATGCAGCAATCACCAATGTCCTGATGACACAGTCCAACCAATCAAAGTTTTCTAATATACTCCTTCCATTCCTTCGCACCTTATCTAGTCAAACCAATGTCCTCTGCGGAACACCAAATAGGGCAGCCTTCCAGCCATTATTTGATGGCCTGATATAGGAAGAAATAACCTTTGGATTGTATAGACTCTAAATTATGAAGACTCGGAAAATGCTCCCCAACAACTCTATATATATTATCTGTACCAATTAGAATCTTGTGGTCGCTCCCAAACTCCTATGTCATCCACAGGCGCCACCAGGGAAGGATTTTGACAAAACTCCTCCAAATCAGTGACCCCTAAGTCCTAGGGGATGTCAAATTTATAAATAGAATTTCAATGTGATGGCCCCTCGTATATTTGTCATGAATAATGTCCTGCCAGACCCTCCTTCCCTTCAGACCCCTCAAAAAAGATTTAGTTAGCAGTATAATAGCAAATATCCTCTAATCCAGTAAACCCCACCCTCTGAATTCGTTAGGGAAGGTCAATCCACCCGAAGGAATCAGTATAGGTGAGCCCAATAAATAGATAGTTCTTGAAGAACTGCCTGTATGAGCACGTATCTACCTCCCAAAGTGAGCCATTTATGTGTCCATTGTTAGGCCTCTTCTTGAATTTGTCAACAATCGATTTCCAATCATAGTTTTTATAATTATTGGGCTTAAGTCTAAAACCCAGGTAGTTAATGCTAGACTCAAGGGGTGCAGTATGAATGCCTGCAATGAATTCTATGTCCACCCTATCATCGAAAGAGTAATGAAGGATAAATTTGTTACCATTAGCAAGTAACCCAGAGGTCGCTCCATATATGAGAAACATGTAGTGTAAATAGGACCACTATGCTCTAGAAATGACACCAAAAGTTAGGATATCATCAACAACAACAAAGGTTGTGTGATGCTAACTTCCATGGAAATAACAAAAACCCTTAAATAGACCGTGAGCCCTCGCACCATCGATGTGCAGGATCAAACCATCCATTACTAGAATAAACAATAGAGGGGAGAAGGAGCACCCCTGTTGGAGACCTCTACCAGCACAAAAAAAAGGAGTGGGATAACCATTAATAATAACCACATAACAAACTAAAGTAATACATGCCATAATCCATTCAACATTATGAGACCAAAGTCCAATGTTGTGCAAAATAAGACGCATATAGGACCAATCCACACAATTGTAGGCCTTATGGAGATCGATCTTCATAATCGCGACCTTCTTTTTACGAGTATCGATAGTATGGATGCATTCTTGAGCAGTTGTTGTAGCATCATGTATGAGGTGATTCAGAAGAAAACCAAACTATTCCCTTGAAATGTACATTGATAAAAACCCTTTAATGCATATTGCAGTCACCTTTGATAACAATTTGTAAAGAATGTTGCAAAGTGAAATCAGTCTAACGTCCCCAAAATTCCTTAGAGTTGAGTTCTTAGGGATAAGAGCCAAGAAAGTAGATTCAATAGTTCCAATGATGTATCCTTGGGTCTGAGATTACTCCCAAGAGACTTTGTCCCATCAAATCAAAAAAATGTATGAAAATCTCCACAGTCAAACCATCCAGACTCAAACATTTGTCCCTGGAAAAATATTTAAGGACCAGTAGAATTTTCGCTAACTCAATCGGATGATAGAGGGAATCATTAAATGTTTCATCAAACATTTGTGGGTAATTTTCTAATGCCCATATTTGATCCATATAATTCTCTAGCTTTGTAGAATGACTCAAAGTGATTGAGATCCTCTCTTTGAATTTCAGGAGTGGAATGCTTAATATGTCCCTCCTTAGCTTCAATGTGCCAAATAACATTAGACTGTCTTCTAATATTAGCTTATTTATGGAAAAGCTTAGTGTTTTTGTCCCCCTCTTGAAACCAAATCGCTCTACTTTAGAGCCTCCAAGTGATCTCATGTATCTTCAAAATTTCCTTCTTCCTGGCTTCCAAAGTCATCAAAATTTCCAAAGCCTAACTAGTAGGCAACCTGTGTTCCAACTCTATCCCAAACCGAGATATCTCACATGTGATTTCTTTCAATTCAACAATCATATTCATTTTCTTTTCCCCTTCCCACTTCCTAGTCCTGCTCTTCATCATATCAAGTTTGTGGGACATTTCTCACATCTTCGAATCACTAGTTGTCTCATCAACTTCCATTTAGGTTGACTTAACTAGCTCTATATAACCATCATCCTCCAACCATATCTTTTTGAACTTAAACGGGATCCCAAGACAGAACTGATCCTTCCTCCATTGCAGGATTATGGGAAGATGGTCTAAAATGTATGTTCGCATAACACATGATTCCACATTACCAAGAATCTCCACCATATTTCCATGTACAAGGAAACAATGCATTTTCTTCCCAATGTGATCTTCCCCCTCTCGACAGTTATTCCAGGTAGATGAGAGGGGACACGGGAAAATGTCAACCATATGATGCTCTGCAAAAAGATTATAAAGTCTTTCATCCAGCGGATCCAATTTGCAATGAATACCCCATGACTCCTAAGCCACAAGAGTCGCATTATAGTCGCCCGCCATAATCAAACCACTAATCTTAAGTAAATCAAATCTTCGCATGTGATCCAAAAATGCAGTGCATCCCCTACATGACCCATATAAGTTGAGAAGATGTACACAACAGGAAATCCCCCGAAAATGTCCAAATAGTAGGATGCTTGCAAAAAGGATAAAAGCATGGAAACGCGCCCAATAGGGATCCCACATGGAAATAAGACCTCTAGAGGAGCCAACAGAGCTAAATCCAACGATGTGCCACAAAGGGCATATCGCCCGAAAATATGTGATCACCCTAGTGGAATCAGTGAGAGTTTCTTCTAGTAGAATGAGAAATGGGTGAGTCGACCTTATCAAATGTCTAACGCACAATTGTTTGGAGTAATCCCCCAAACCTCTCAAATTCAGAGAAAGAGCGTTCATCATGTGATCCTTTGTGTGGGCATCATTACTCCAAGGGCCCAAGATTCAGATGATATTAATATCGGAACATCCAATAAACCATTCGATTCATCAAATAGAGGATGCTAGGAAGTGAGGCGACCATAGAAGTGTCTACTTCCTTTCTTACAAGTTTTTTGAACCATGATGTTGTGGGCCAAAGCCAGACTGATGTGATGGGAAGAAGGAAGGGTATCTCCCTTGTGAATTGAAATCAATTTGAGATCCATGGCAGCGTTGAGAAGGAGGAATTCAATTTCACTCCGCAATAGAGTTATGAGGGGAGGAAATAGCATTCGGGTCATTGGGGGAGAGAGGGCGGGGGGAAGTCAGTTCTAGCGGGGGCATGGAAGGGGAGATGCTTGTATCAGGGGTAGATAAGGGAGTAGATGGGGGGACGCTCGCACATAAGGATCAATCCAAAGTGGAGCGTTCTCAGAGGATGGAAATTGCCCCTACGTGGAGGGGCAGGAATTTGAAGAAATAAGGCCCAACGAGAAATTTGTTATAACGAGAGGGAGCGGGGGAATCAAAAATATGCGCAGAATTTGGGACCAATGGAGGAGTAGAGGGAGAAGATGAATGAGGCATAGAAGAAGTGACATAAATGAAAGAGTGCTTATGAAAGGAAGAAGGAATACCTCTGGATGAGTCATCAGTATCCTGCACCACATAATGGTGATGTTTCTGCCCGAAACGACTAAACCAACACCATGATGCAACCTTATGCTCTTGAACCCAGCCCAGGCAAAGACTCATTAGATTGCCAATACGATGAAAATATAGGCATCTAAAGGGGATTATCTAGTAGTAAATCCTCTATCTAATGCACAGAGAACCCCATTTTAGGTCCAAATTTTCAGGAAGCCCACCTGAGAAATTAACCTCCACTAAAATCCATGCAACCCTCTTGTCCCTCGCACCCATAACCTTCGGATCTAGATAAATGAACTTCCTAATAGAGTTCCCAATCATCGTCAAGGTCCTTCATGTCAGTTATTCTAAAGGAAGTCCCGGTAGTTTAACCCACACAATCTCATTTATCGGAGTATCCAACAATGGATTAAACCCAACATACCATTTGTGAAGTTGTAAATATCTCCTCCCATTCACCCATGGCCTCTTAAAGATCTTCTCGACATCATCGAGGTGGAGAAAATGAAAACTGAACCATGAATTCATAAGATCTTTGACCTTTAGAGTATATCCTAGAGTCAAAGACCAGTTAAGCCTGACCCATTCTTGGATATCCATCTTAGAACCCTCCATGAAAATCTGGTGTCCCACTGGAGCTCTCTTCTGCATACTAATAACACGATCCCACATAATATCATAGCTAAAACTGAGAAGTTTGGTAGTAGTATTAGGTTTGATGGCCTTACCACCCCTTCGACGCACCTTCTCACACCGAGGAAGCCCACATCTAGGACCGTCAACAGCTGGAGGGTTATGTGTCATAGATCCCTACCCATTCAAAAATTGATAGTCTTGTGGATGTGCCATGCTTTTCCGGACCACAGGGTGACTATTCAACACAAATGACCACTCCGCCTCCAGCGTAGCCTGAAGGAACGCCTCATGGGCCTCCAAATCATCATCCAGATAGGACATACAACCATCCATATCAACACCACCCGAGTTACGAGGGAAATAAAAACAAAACAAATTCAACACCACATACAACTTGCGAAACCACACCCCAAGAGAAATAAATGTGTAAGGAGCCACTCACGAGGTGTCAACTATATGTGCCAAAAAGGATCGAAGAATCCCTTGGGAAGATAGGAGATCTCAGACCGCACCCATCAACTTCCCACTACCCAAGGGATAAAAATAAATGTAGCATGAAGACCGAGATGGAATGACAACCCGACCTTCGAAAGATCTGAGGCAGAATAAATGCTTCACCCACCAGAAGTTCACCATACATCCACCCTTCCAAATGTGAGAATAAAATATAAGCCACAGTCAAAATTGATAGCGCACTACATAGGATGGATATAAATGGAAATGACACTAAAATTGGAAATATCCATGTAATGGCAGGGCCTAGGAGATCGTATTGAAGAGGGTGGGTGAGAAAAACATATAACGGGCGTCAGAGAAAATCACAAGCACCAGAAAAAGGTGAAATGGAACATCAAAGAAATTCCACCACCCTGGCTTATAGAGATGAGAAAATTGCAGTGTGCCATTGATGAAATGTGAGCACCCTCGGAAGATAGTTCCAAACCACCAAAATAACTGCACAAGCAACCCTTAGGTGGTACCCATGTATTGTATCAGACCAAAGTTAGGAACTCTGACAATCTCAAAACCATGAACATCCCAAAAATCCTTTATATTCGTCACAAGCCTACCGAGACTAGGTGAACAAATACTCCACCCCATAAACTTATCCCATGCAATCAAAAAAACCCCCCACAGTACAATATCACATATAAACAGTAAAAAAGGATCACTGCAAGAATAATGTAAATAAAAGTCAAGTGCAGTGAGCACAAATACTACAATCTTGAAATCATCATAGACTACAACTCCACCGGCAGCATCCATAAGGCCACCGTACACTACCACCACAACACCAATCCCCAAAGATACGACGCCACAAAGAATAACCCAGACATCTAGTCTCGTAGCCAAGACAATGCCAGATAATGGAACAACAACTTAAAGAGGAGACACTTTGTATAGGAGGAATATACAATGTAACCAAAGGAGTCGGGTCCTCCGAAGCATGAATAATATGAAAACAAGAGAAAGTATACATGTTCATAAGAGATGACGGGATGAGATGGTCTATGACAAAACTAGGTCCATCATTCTGAATGTGAGGAAGAGGGCCAATGAGAAGAGAATGAAAATTTTAAAAAGGATACAAGATGTCTCGTCCATAATCCACCGAATAAAACCCCCCAACTCAACTCCGCTTAGTAAAAGAACCAACTGAAAATAGACAAAAACCTATCAGGCAAGTACCATAAGCCCCAGTAATTGAAATCTGCCCATAAACATCAACAATCAAAACAGAACAACCCCTACATACCTCCCGCCATATACAAATTTATATAATGTTCAAAAATACTTTACAATTACCAAATGAATAAATTAATTAATAAATTACATTATTGTATTATTTAAACTTTTTTATTTTCTACATTATATTAATTATCTGGTATATTATTCATAATGTGAATAATGTACTTAATTTTCAAAAATAATCTTTACAAAGCCTATAAATAATTATCTTTCACGATGATATACATTTATTATTGCTCTTGAAACGAAGCACAAGAAATGGCGCTCTCGGCTAAGGGTTTCGGGCTTGCAGGTGCTTCCCAGATCGGCGCTGCCAGAACCTGTCTTTCCCTCTAGGCGCTTCGCCTCCTAGGCTTCGTTCCTGTGGATGGCAGGCTCTTCCTTTGTTTGGTTCCGCGCTGCTCAGCTCGTGAACAGGATTCTGCCGGTGAAGGGGCTTTCTTCATAACCAGCGTTGTCTTCCAGCTCGGCCTCTTCCGTGAAGACATTATCCATTTTCCCCGCAAGGCTTTTTACATGGCCAGGATTGAAGACCGCTCCTTGTCTGCGGTACAGCAGAAGCTCCCTCAGCACGAGGGCTCGGTTTTTTTCTTATTGTTGCTACTTGCCCCAGGCTCGGTTCCTTTTCCTCAGAACCGCTCAGGGGCGGGAAGTGGGACTTCTTTTTACCTCTCTCTTCCTACGAAACAGCTTCCGTCGATATTCCACTCAGGAAGTGGTAGTTTGGAAATAAAATTTCTTCCAGATTTTCTTGCTCTCAAATCTTCTGAAAAATGCCTGAGCAGGGAGGATGTGTGGCAAGTGTTTGACGAAATACCACACAGGTTTCTGGTCTCTTGGGGTAGGGCTCTAAGACACTGTCGTGAGATACAACTTCGGCCGATAGTCTTGCCTCTGCCTGGCCCAGCTAAGATGGATACGGCAAGCTTCAGAGAACTCAAGCCATACCTAAGGACTCTTATCGCCTGCTGCCCAATGCAGGGAAATAATAAACAGGCAGAGTTTGGGCCCCTGACAAGTTGTGCTTGTACCAACGTCTTCTTGTCTCAGTCTTGCAGAGAACAGCAAATGCCGAAGAAATCCGAGTCTTTCCAGATCCTAGTAGCGCTCCTCTCAGGCAAAACTATGCTTCAGTGGGTTAGCCCTTCTGATCTTGTGCAAGACCTCAAGCAAGCACTGAACCTTAGGACGGGGATTCCATTTGCTTCTCAAAGGCTCCTCTTCAAAGGTAAACAGCTTGAAGATCTCTTGCCCCTTTCATTTTACGACATTCAAAGAAATGCTTCCATCATTCTCTCCCTTCGTTTGAGAGGGGGAGCAACGGGACAGTCATCTTCAGCAGCAGCGTTTTCTTACAGAGATGTTGTCCATGCTCAGAAACCCAAGAACTCCGCTGCTCCAGCCCAAGTTCCAAAACCGTTTTTGGTGGACAAGCTGGAGGAAACCCCCTCCATTGAAATAATGCATCCAACGATGGACAGGCAGTTCCAATTGTTTGCCGAATTTGGTATTATTTGCAGGTTCAATGGGCTATGGCCTCGTACAGAGGATCTCTACAAATGGGTTCACTCCAACTGGACCAACAATTGCAAGGTTCTTCTCTGTTCTAAAGGTTTCTTCATTGTAGTTTTTGTTGACAGTGAGGATTATCAAAAAGCATTAACTGGGGGCCCTTGGTTTTGGAACTCGGCAGGTCTCTTCTTAACCCCTTGGTTCCCAGATTTTGATCCTTCCGCAGCCGTTATTACCAAGCTCCCCATCTAGGTCAGACTTCCCAACCTCCCGGTTCATTTATGGCACTTTGCTGTGTTTGAAGGAATTGGTAACTCTCTAGGCCGCCATCTAGCTACAGATACTTCTAGAGGGGAAAGGGCCTCTACACCTTCGCCAAAATCTGCGCAGAAATAGACATGAGCAAAGGATTACCAGATTAGATCATTCTGAAAAGCGGAGACTTCCACTGGACTTAGACCCTGGATTACGAGAACATAGCGTTCCGCTGCAGAAATTGCCATCTCACAGGGCACCTTCACAGATCGTGTCTAGCGATTCCTGCCCAAAAGAAGAAGGCCGCTCCTAAGCCGAAATCCAAAAGCTGGAAACCGTGTGACCCGCCCCCCATGGATGATTTTAGCTCCAACTCAGATGAAGAGGAAGTGGATGAGGACGGGATGGATGATTCACTTGCTCAGGACCCACCCCCAACAGGTCCTGAGGAGTCCTCGGCCCCACCTCTCTCACAGAAGCGCTCTCATGAGACCTCTCCTTCGGATTCAGACAAGGAGATCTCTCCGTCCGCCCAGCTTAGTTTGCAGGTCTTTCCAGCCCAGCCAGATCTGCATGGATGGGTCAAAGTTGGTAAAAAGAAAGGTAAAAAGGGCCGCACTGCGGACTCCTCCCATGTTGGGTTGAATCCCTAGGCGGGCTCTTGTCTCTTGGTTAGTCTGTTTGCTTCTTGTTAAGCACTGCTCTCTTCCTGTTTAATCCTCAAGGCCGAGGTGGATAGTCTATCCTTGCCGGCTGCCCGTTCTCTTTGGGGTGCTGTAGGAGGTCCTTTGGTCCAAGTTGTCATATTCTCAGCTATGCTTTGGGCTTTTGTCTGCCCGAGCAGTCCTTTTGTACAATATGTTTTATTTTCTTAATACAAACGCTTACTTACAAAAAAAAAAATTATCTTTCACAATTTATATTTAAACTTTAAATAATTATTTTTCCCAATGTATATTTAAACTATAAATAATTATCTTTCACAATTTATATTTAAACTTCGAGTTAAAGAGACTATTAAGTGAATATCAAATATGCATGGGGATGAAGAGGTTTTGAGACTAATGTATAGAATTGTGTTAGAAAGTATCCCTCATACACAAGGTTTAGCTTACTTTCTTGCCAAAATCTTTAAAGATCTCTACCCAATTGCTTATTGAACCTAGGATTATTTAATTGCAAATGCTTTTATTCTAACCTCCACGTCACCTTTTCCTTTTCCTTGTGCTATGTTAATTTTATTTTACTATATGCAACTTCATAGATAACAAGTTCTCCTAAATTTTGTAATGCTTTTATCTTTCTTTATTAAATTTCACTTTATTCATAAATTTAGAAAAGATAACAATCTCACTACAACCATTAAAGTAAGATATATCAAATAGAATTCATCTCAGTGATGGAGGTTACTTTCTCAAGGCAAATATTCACTTATATTAAAGCCTTGGTATTGTGACATACTCTTTATGTTAAGGTTATTGGGTCTCTATATTAAGGT
>APFE030244555.1:0-18251 GCA_000404065.3 Pinus taeda
TTGTTTACGAGAGAAAAGCCATCGATACCATACAAACTGATTTGGTTCCAAATATAAAGTTGCAATACGTACCTTTTGTGTTTTTCGCACATTATGGAGATTGAAAAATTGCTCCATATGTAATATCCATGTTCCGGGATCCTTGCCATCAAACTTCCTCATACCAATTCTTAGAACATGGTGGGTCTTCAATCCAACATTAGAGTCTATGAAATCATGATTAAATTTTTTTTTGTTCTCATCATGAATTTCCTTTACTACCCTTTCACTGTTAGTGACCATTTCTTGTAGCAACTTATTCAAATTTATCTTCAATTATTCCATCTTATCGTCCATGCCATTCATCTTAGCTTACATGCCATCCATCTTAGCTTCCATGCCATCCATATTAACTTGCATGTTATTCATATTAGCTTCCGTGCCATTCATCTTGGCTTCATTTACCTTTAGTGATAGTGAAATTTGTTGTACTTGGTATTGCAATTTTGGTATATCATGTTGCATTTCTTCCTCTTCTTCACAAGTCATGCTAGAGCTTTCAGGTTGCTTACTACGTGTTTCCATTTTCTTTCTTCGAGGCATTAATTAATGCTAATAATTCTTCACTATTCCATTTGAATTCCTTCAAACTAATTTTTCAAACCAATCTTATGGAACATTTTAAAAAAACTACACACCTTTTTTTTTTACTTTGTAAGAGATTGACATTGAATCTATTGTATCTTTGTAACTGCAGATCTCGAATATCTGAAATCTCGTCCTGTAGTAGCCCTTTGAGTCTTATTTATAACCCCAAAAGTTTGAAGAAGATTGGATTCTCCAAAGAAGAGTTATGTCAAATTTCCCATGGTGACCTGATTATAGACTAGTTCAGTAGAGAAAACTTGTACGATGTGCCACGTGCCACTGTTTCGACCTTAGTAACTGAAACTGATACAAATAAAGCTACATGTCGTACTCTTTATGAAACATCTTACAAAATTTCAATCTGATGCTCAAAAAACAAGATATGACAATTTTCCCCAGGTCACCTATTTGGAATGTAATTCAGGAGTCTACCAAAATCCTAACTTCGTCAGATCATATCTCCACAGATATAGCGAGACAAGCTCTGAAATTCAGACTTCAAGTTCCAAATGATTTTGTCTCAATTTTTTTTTTTGTGTAGCTTCTAAAATGTCACAGAAACAAAGTTATAGCGAAAATGCCTGGATGACCTGTTTGGAGCAGCGAAACCCTAGAATCCAAAGATCTAATACCAAATGTTAGGAAACCAGCTCACAAAAAGATAGAAAAGATAAATCAACGCCTTATAATTCAACCTCTTCAAGGGGGCAACCTCTTTTACATTACACAAGTGAACAATTATTGGATGATACAAATGACTAAACCTCCCTTCTATATATAAGAGTCTAAGGGGTCACAATATAATCAAGCTGACATAATAGTAATAACATAAGGGCACAAAAATAACAATAGTGGGTTTCTATGGGACATACTACAAATAATATGGGGACAATAGGGGCACAATAATAACAATAAGGGATACAATGCCAATAGTAATGGGGGAATCACTAGTATTATAGGGGCCTAACAAATGCATTGTTCTTAAGAGTGTGATTTTCTAATAAGAATGAGTTGTCACAACATAGGTGTCATTATCGCTCCAACTTGTAGTAACTTATCTCATTTCTATAAATATGGGATTCTATTGTGCGATTGCACATGGTTTAGATCTAAGAAATATTATCTAAGGGAGTTTGGTTGTCTTACATTGTTATTTTTCTTTCTAATTTGGTATCAAAGCCTAAGGTTTGACATTTTAACATGTGAGACTCGAAATAACAAGGTTGATACAATATATCCTAAAAAGGGCGCGGGACTTGGTGAGATCTATTTTTGGTTCTTGAGATTTGAGTGTGTGAGGCTAAACGAGTTGTGTAGAAGTATGCCACTCTTGTGTGAGATTTGAGCTTAAATGAAAGAAATGAGTTCATGATTTTAGTTTGCTACTAAGACTTGTTGATGGACTAAGAGAAGAGTAGTCAAAGGGGATGCACATCAAATGAATTGAAGTAAATCCTAGATTTGTTGCATATATTCATAAGGTGACAGAATGAGACTTGCAATAGAACACTTAGGTGAGGCCTTTGTGAGGGAGAAGACATAGAATTCTTCGTGTTGAGGGTATGATGGAATAGGTAGGTCCAATATCAGTTTAATTTAAGGGAAGTGTATTCCAATTTATGCAAAATGTTGTTATATTTCCAATAATTACATAAACAACTTAGTGAAATGAAGGCATAGACAAATTGACAAGAAAATATGCAAAAACATCGAAGTTCCTTTATATATATTAACATGGTTATTGTGATGTTTCATATCAGAGAAGTCAGTAGGCTAAGCCTCGGGTGGTGTATTAATATTGTCGCAAAGCACCTTCTGTAAGGCCAATGAATATCCTTCATTCCCTTCTTACTTCTCTTCACATCATTGAGAGTCCATTGAAAATTATTTTTAACCTATATTCAATTCCTTGGTTAAGGTCGAGGCTCTAGACAGGGCTTAGTGCTCCCTCCATCCTCACCAGTTGTAGATTTTTTCACATTTTCTTCCTCAACTCTACAAGACTGGGATAACACATGAAGAAGTTTGTTCCATCTAGAGAGTAATATCAATACCAAGTCAATTTTCTCTTAGAATGTTAACAAAGAAAAATAAAGGTTTATGATTGGTTCTATAGTGGAGCAACGTGATCCATGAAGGCACATGGAGCTCTAGGTTGATACTTGTACTCAATCTAATAGAAATCACTTGTTGATCCACCATATAAACAACCCTAACACCACTCAAATAATTTTATCACAACCACATATATAAAGTGGCGATTTTTCCCATAGAAAAATAATTGATTGTAAATCTCTCAATTCCATCATACCATCATCACGTAGACTTTTCTACCTTATCCCTCACACAGGCCTCATCTACAAGTTGAGGGGAGGGGGTGGAGAACCATAGGTGTAATGCTAGCGTGCAATTATTTGCAATCCAAGGAAATCCCAAGATAATAATGATGCAAGGGGAATTAAATGTACATGTATGAAGACATGTAAAAAAATTAGTTGAATGAACCATGTACATGAAGGACATCCTACTAGACTAATGGTGGCAACAATCAGTTCCCATGCAATATGTTGGGTGGTTATTTGTTTATATGGATGCCAACATACCATAGAAGTACAATGAAAATGCTAGGTTGGACTATACATAAACTTTGTTGATCAAGAGGTTTGAGCATATGTTGCAAAGGACAAAATATTCATGAAGAAATTAAGTAATGGATTATCAAGAAAACTCATATGGTGTAGAGAATTCATTTCTCCATTAAGGGAGAGTGTTATCTTTAATGGGAGAAATGCATTTAATGTTCCAATATATTCTTCTAGAGAGTGTAGTTTTCCAATCAATATGAATTGTACCCTCATAAGTGTCATTATTATTTGAACGTATACTAATATATATCGTTAGTATAAATATGATATTTTATTGTGTCATTAGACATAAATTACGTTTAATAAATAAATGTTCAAGGGAATTTGATTATCCCATATTGTTATTATTATTTTTTTATTAAAATAGCATCAACTAATTTTGAAAACCTTATACTTAGAATCATGATTTCTAAATAAACAAAGAGTGATATGAAAATAAGTATATAAAAGAAAACCATTATATTCTATTAAGGATAACCACACTTTCTACTCAATATCATGAATCCTAAAAAAACTAAATCAAAACAAAACAATATATCTTATTAGTCATTTCCTTCACTAGGACTATAATGATCACTCAATCGTTGACTACCAATTAGTTCATTCTTTGACTAGATGTTTTTCTTCTCTATTTATAATCTAACCAAATTTTTAATGTTTGCAATTTCATTCATCTCAATATAACTAAAAATTTTGGGTGGAATAACATTCTACCTCTTATTACAAACTTCACATGCATCGATGCAACAAGGTTGAGGCAGTGTTATTTTATCCAAAGTTTGGTTGTGGAAATGAAAAAATGTCTTCTAATATCCAAAGTTTATCATATCCAACATTTTCCAAAGTTACTACCACATGGCTATATGCATCCATGCAACTCTGGTGCTAATTGTAGGCATGCAGCTTTGCTATTGTAAATGGTGCCTTAGTTGGTGCATTTCATGTAGAAATCTTGAGGCCTAATCAGAGAGAAGCAATCTAAGAAGAGCCATCAGTGCTTTGAGTAGATCCATCCACGTGAATAGGGCCACTGGTTCACCATAAGTGCCGAGGTAAGCCATGAAACCCATTATCCTGATGATTGTCCATACTGAGACCTTTTACATGCCACATCCTCTTCTGGAAAATAGGAAGCTCCAAGAAGGAAGCTTCTTCTTTGTGAGTTCCATTTAGCTAAGGCCCAAGGGATAATCCTACCAAAAATCCACCCTCAAATAATTTAACATAAAACAAGTATCCCTTCTTTATACTTGCACACCCACCCTAAGATGCTTGCTACCAATTCTTAACCTTCTGCCCTAGTTTCATTTTTCTCATGCTCTCCAGGTTGCGTTTTTATCATGTCCTCTAGGAACTTGTAGATGAACTTGATTGTTTTTTATCCGAATAACCTAGAAATGGTTCTTGATTATTTTGTATCAGAAGAACCTAGCAGCAAATTTACATTATTTTTTAGTAGAAGAACTAAAAGAAGGATTTGTCGATTCTTAACCTTCTTCCTTGGTTGCATTTTTCTCATGCCTTGTATGTTCTTAACCCTCTTCCCTGGTTGCATTTTTCTCATGCCTTCGAGGCTGCACTTTTCTAATGCCCTAGAGGCACTTGCAAAGGCACTTGATTCTTTTTTAGCAAAAGAACCATAACGCCTTTTTTTTTTAGCAGAAGAACCCAACAATGACTTTACAGATGCAAAAGGCTAATGCGGTTTTTATGGAGGAGGCTACCCTGAAACCACAAAAGGATCAATGTTATGTATAATCTAGACCCATATGATAGTAATTAGCTTAATGTTGCACTATGTATTATTGTTATATTGTTATTGTAAGGAAGTTTCTTGGGCTACATATATTTATCAGTTTACTTTTAATTGCAAAAATACTTAAGATGTGCAAAAATCCCTAACTTGTCATTCTTGTATATATCCAACATGTCATTCTTGCGTAGGCTATATTAATTTGATCAACTCAATTAATGCATCTAATTATTATATATTGTTTGCTTCACGTATCTGTGCAATCCAATACTAAATATGAAAGATGGAAAATTTCTCTCTATGTGGGTCATTTTAAGCTAGTTATAGGTAAGAGGCTTTATGGAGCTAAGAATTAATCATTTTTTATTTTAAATTCTCCACTGAATAGTAATATCACAAGGTATTAAAGGTAAAAAAATAGTATCTTAGTGGCTAGTAGCCTAGGTTGATCCTGCGGATGGCCCCATTTACTTGAGATGTCATTGTGGAAGTGATTTAGGTTTACTTTGACTCACAACCTTAATGAATTCTCTTTATGTAGTCCAAGGGCATGTTTATTTATATTTCCATATTGTATGTATATAAAAGTATAAGCCTAATCAAATGAGCTAAGGTTCGTTACTTCATTCGTGGCTTCACTCATTGGTCGCATGAACTGCTATGGTTTGCCTCAACTAGGAAGAGAATTCGAACCTATATACATATAGGTTTTTTGAGCCACAATCATTCTCTATTTTTTCATCTATTTATTAAGAACTGGCTTTTGGAATTAACTAAGTAACACCACCTATCTTGATTGGAAAATTGTCTAGAGATATTACTGTTGAAATATTTTCCAAGGAAAAGAAGTACTAATACAACTTTTAGATCTTGCCTAGAATTCTTTTAAAGAGGAAAATTTTGAAAAGTTTCCTCTGCTCCACTCATTTATACTAAATTCAATATTTTAGCACTACAAATCCACCAAACCCCCCATTAATGGTTTCATCTCCTCAAAGGCTTGCAACAGAGTCATTATTCCTCATTATTCTACCATTGTAAGTGCCCATTGTGGAAGGAGGTAGGAACTGGGAGGAGGATCAAATTTTGGACTTATTGTTACTGTTTTCTAGAGATAGATTGGAGTGATGCAGAAAATTTTCCACAAACCTCAAGGAATTCACAACACTCTGTCTCATATTTCCACAGATAGACAATTGACTATGAAGAAAATAAGCTATCATCCTTGGAAGTTAAATTTTTAATTTTTATACTGTTCTTAATTTTTAAACTGTGAATAGTTTAATTTGGGAACCCATAGGGAGAACCTAGGTAGCATGAAAGATCTGCGCACCTATAACATATTATTCATATAGTTTAATTTATTATGAATTTATTTTATTATATTTTTTAATTTACATTAATTATTATAATGAAAAATGTGGCCCTCATCTCCATGGATTGCACGATGTTGCAGTGTGTTTATATAGTTCCAAGGGATGTTTCCAACAAACAAAGCTTGTGTGAGGAATTGTCTTTATGCTCATGCTAGTTATTCAACACAACCTAGTAGGTGAAGAAGTTTTAGTATTTTCAAAAATCCATTGCCCTTTGGTTCAAATCATCTTACCATATTTCTAATGGTCCAACCCATATGCTTCTTCAAGGAACACAAGAGAAGCATTCAATTATCCTTGTCCTTCCTACATCCTTTTTAATGGTTATCCATTCAAACGTCTGAAAATCCATGGTAACATTTGTGTTTCTCTACCCATTCTCATTTTTAGGAACATATATTAACTCTTAGAAAAATATTAACTTCATAACTAATTTTCATTAGTGCTTAGATAATAGGAGGATGTAATATTGATTCCTAAATGGTGTTCCACATTTGGATTTCAATAGATATAAAAATATTTGACACCAATGGGAAATAATCAGGCCAGAAAACGCTTGTTAATTGTAAAAAATAACACGTAATTCATACTTATGTTGGGGTTCACGAGGCCTCTATATCCATGGATGCAATATCCATAATTATGAATTTTGATCACTAAACAAGACCTTCTGAACTCTTACAATTTTGTTTTCTAGTCTTATATCCCTTTAATTATGATAAACTTAATGTGCAATGATTTAAATGTTTGAATTTTTTGTTCTAAATCCATATAATGAAAATTGCAGGATAACTCTATTTATGTCTTAATTTGTGTGAGGGTTCATGTAGGAGACAAGGTTTAGAAGTTATGAAATTATTGTGGATAAGACAATTTACTATTCTACACATCTCGATGAATATATACCTTTGGAAATCCTATTTTTATTTTTGGCTATATACCATTCAATACTAAGGTGTTCTCGATAAGTGTAGGATCGAGTAGCATGATTATTGAGAGCTTTCCAGTATAATTTTTGAAGCTTATGGTAGGGACTCTACATTCTTAGTGTTGATTGATTAAATTATTTATTTATTTGAAAACATAGTGAATAGAATATCATTTATATATTACGAGGATTGTAACAATTCCTTTTAATGTTTTTGTGTTCAACTTGAGTGCAAGTTGTTTTATTAAACTTGTATTACCATCCCCAAGGCAATTAATAGCATCAAATACAACCTGCTTGAGCTAGAGTAATAGAGTAACAATAAGAATGTTAAATATACAGTACAACATGTGATACGTGCAAAGGAATGACAATTTTACAATATATTAATGATCAATACTGCACACTGTGGAGGTACTACTAACAACATTTAGATCCAAAGACAATCTCCTTTTTGTTTCCCTATACCTCTAACAACACACTTCAAAAGATTCACTTAAATCTAAGTGTCTTGCTTTCTCTATTTGAAACCAATTATATTAATGTCCAACATCAGTAACAATAGAGGTATTTCTAGTACTAACACCAATTAGACCCAAAGATAATCTCCTTACTTTAAAAGCTTCACTTAAATTTGGGTATTTTTCTTCTCTGTTTTAAAGCTTCACTTAAATCTAAATATTTTGTTTGCTCTTTTTTAAGCCATTCGGCCAAACTTTTAGCTCAGCGACTAGAAGGCAATGCCAAAACCAGTGAAATCAGTGAAAATTCTATTCTTTGGTAGAGATCATTATCCATTTGGTAAGGCATATTTTCATGAACAAATTGTAGGTCAAGTTGTGGCATTGTCTCCTTTATAAATGGTAGCCAAAGATTCACCCTATGTGTTCTTCTTGGAGAAAAAATGATTACATTGTAATACCCAACTTCCTACATTGTCATACCCAAGTTCTTCCAAAACCTTTCCTATTATTTCAATAAATTTCAATTTTGTTTTCAATAGACATGACTTAAATAAAAAATCTTTAATTATGTAAACAATTTTGTCGAAAGCTTCTACCCACTTGGTGACAAATTCAGTTAAAAGATCCATCTTAGGCAAAATGTGACACAACCATAAGAAGTCAACCAAACATATTACCACTATTGATTTCATACGAAATCAAATTAACTTATTTTTAGCAAAAGCCTCTCTCTTACACATACACATGGTCATATTCTCACTTGTATAGAAGAAAAGAAACGATTAAGTTTGTTTGCCTCAATTCTTAGCCAAGCTAAGAAATTACACAAACCAATAAGTTTCACAAGAACACTACACTTAGGTGTGAGTAGATACAATTGGACATGCTTGAATCCCATTTCAGTATTTTTTAAAAGTTCCATAGCTCTATGGTAGTCTCCTACTTCAAGAGACTCATAATGGGAACTTTATTTTACAAGCTCCATTACAAAATTTCTCTTTCAACCATCTTTGTCTGCCATTTGATATCTAACTCCCACCATCCCTGCAGTGTCACCAAAACAACAGATACAAACAACAAATTAGAATAAAAAATTACTATTAAGGATGGTAAATATATTGACAAGTACTGCAAATCCGACTTCATATGCTCACAACTCCTTCCTATTCTACTGCTAAATCTCCTAATGTAGAAAATGCATTTAAAACATGCAACTAGAAGACCCCATTTTACAAGAAATGAGACTATGTAGATTCCATTTTAGTAGATGAAAATCATGCATATGACAAAATGGGGATAGTTCCTAGCTTAACCCAACCATCATAAGTAAATGTGTTATGCAGACAGGTTCCTAGATTACCAAAATCAAAACAATAAAAATTGAAAGTAGCCCAGTAAGAAATATACAGAGATGGAATTCTAATGCTAAGCATGAAAAAAATTAAACCAAGGGTATGCACTATGAATATGAAGGTAGACCTTGCCCATGAAATAAACCAACAAGAAAATATCTGAAAATTGACCTTAGAGATTCTCTTTTTTGTTGAGAAGCATTTCAATGTTTAATAGGAATTATGCTAAGGTGTTGTACAAGCAAGTATGCAATATGCAATGTTGATGTTGATAGCCTAATGGGTTAACTCAACCACTCAATTGGTTGCTGGGTTTGAATAGAGGTTGCACTAGTCTATGCCAATAGATTTACAAAGGATGTTATCCTCAAATGTGGGGAAGCATCCTAATTTATTCTTCTTCATGTTCCTCCATGGGAGTTGTCTCTAAATATTGAACACATTTTGAAATTATTCTATCAAACCAAGTTTTCATACCAAGTTTGGTGGATACTTTTGAAATGTCGAGAGCCATTTTTACATTCCACAATGAATATGCAATGAGGCATTGTCCACATAATTGGAATTTTA
The DNA here is from genome assembly GCA_000404065.3 of Pinus taeda. Classification (NCBI taxonomy): domain Eukaryota; kingdom Viridiplantae; phylum Streptophyta; class Pinopsida; order Pinales; family Pinaceae; genus Pinus; species Pinus taeda. The sequence goes on from APFE030244555.1 coordinate 9,716, forward strand.
ATATAAATCCATAGCAAATGAATTTAGGTGAAGGATACCCAAAGGATTGAAAATGAACACTCCAACATAATTTGAATTCCATGATATTTGTAAACAATTTATAGCCTATCATTTTCCATATTGGCAACTTATCGTTTTGATCTTTAAACTTTAGAACCATACAAGAAATTCAATGTAGCTTATTTTTATTTACTTGTACTACACTTAGAAACTATTTCAAATTTTAGATGAACTGTTGATAAAAACATTTATCTAATTAAATTTTGGTGGCTTCTGAGTAGATATTTCTTTCTAATACCCACTATTGATATCTCTCAATTTTATGTCAGAAATGGACTGAATTCTCATCACTTATTTTCCAAGCTAAGACTAGGTCATAATAACTTTCATGCAAGGGGGATCTCTATGTGCTCCATTCTCACCAGTCTCTATCTTCCAACATCCTACAACAAAATATGAACTCATCCATAAAAGGAGGGTCAACTACTACTATTAGTCCTCTTTAAATCTAAATGCAACAGAATTTGTTCCCTCAACACTTAGAGTTGTGTCTGGAAATGAAAACAACATAGATATATTCAAGTTAGATGTTGTAGAGAGTTGTGGTAAAGATTTCTTAAATATAACTGATTCAGTGGCCTCCAACACCTCTAATGATGAAAGTGGGAAATATTGGTGTTTGAGGCTTCCTAATGACAAAATTCTTTGCAAGAGTTTGAGGCTTTTTTATCAAGAATTTTGATTGGTTATGATTATCTACGTGCCTCCAAGTCGGTGTAATGGAAAGTGGAGCTTTTAACAAGATGTGTCATAACATTGATGTTAGTTTTCCCAATGTCAAGTCTAAAGTTTCATTTTGTTAGCATGTAGAAGGAAGATCTGGCAGTGGAATGACACCTCTATTTTCTTCTAGTGGATGGGAGCAACATATTATGGGCCACGATCAACAACTGGTGAAAAAGAAAGATGAATATTTCAATGCCGATGAATGTAATGTTGAGTTCTTGAACGAATTGGTAGGAGAACATGCTCTTTCAGACAATGGAGATATTAATCCCATGGAGCTTCTTCCTATAGAATTCCTAGGTTTTGTAGATGAGAGTCTAGCAGGCATATACTATGCAAATGGAGGAGATTTAAGCTTGACAATCAAGATTCTTACTCAACTTGAGGTATTATCGTACATTAGATTGTCAATTATAAAAGGGTGTTTTTCATTGAACACTTTCATATCAATTAAATCACCAATTATTTTGCTTTCAATATTGTTGCATGGATGGATTATCCAAAAATCTTGTGTAACTTTTCACCAGTCTCTTTTTGTCACGGAGGAGACTTTTGTGTCATTCGAAGGAATCAAGAATTAGGGGAATTTCGAGGTCTAAAATGGGGCTCTTAAGGAAATTGTAAAATGATAGTGGAAATAATAAACAAGAGTAGATTACATCATCAAATTTTAGAGAGAAAAAAGTAAGACTATTTTTTCAACTCGTATTTTCAACTTATCTCCCTATGGGTTTACTCAAATTTCAAGTGTAAACACTCATTGGATGCATAATATGATTCATCATCCAAAGAGTAGTCATGTTGTATACTTTCGATGGACCCTGCAACATGAAAAATGAGAAATACATGAAAAATTGTGATCGCAATCACATTTTTTCATATATTTCTCATTTTTCGTGTAGCAAGGTCCATCGAAAGTATGCAACATGGGTACTCCTTAGATGAGGAATTAAATTTTTCATCCAATGAGTACTCCTGCTCAAAATTTGAGTAAAACCTTAGGGAGATAAGTTGAAAATATGTGTTGAAAAAAGTAGTTTTATTATTTTATTATTTTTTAATCTTTTTACCCTTTTACTCCAAAAATGGTGAATCATCCCCATGGTTGACATCATCATCTTGAATCCTATTGGTTCTTATAAAATTTATTTTGGTTGTATATTTTTCTTAGGAGGCCCATTTCAGACCTAAAAAAATTCTCTAATGAATGACGTGAAGGGAGGGTTGCTATGTTACAAACAAGACTAGAAGGGTGGATTTAATGCAGGGTTCAGGTATTTAGTACAAGATGAGCTAATTATAATGATCATGGAACACTATTATGGAATTGAGTCTAAACATTTTGGCATTTTACACTATGAGCATTATTGATTCCTTTTCTTTCTTTGATTACTATTCATATCTACTGTATTTGGACTATTTTTTAAACAAATATTTCAATTTGTTTCCTAAATTTAGATATACACTTAACACATCCAAACTCCAATTCACATTATGTAGATAAATTTTCTTATATGATCTAAATAATTGTTGGAATAGTGGTGCTTGAACAGGATCATTGCTCCCACAGCATACATATTCTTTGCTTCTACTATTGGAGTAATTTATTTTGGAGAACAACTAGACAAAAACACAAGTAAGTTGATCCTTTTGATGATGCTCTCTAATTTGAGTTTGTTTTTCTGATCATGACTACAGAGTAGGAGTATTAGAAAGGGATAATCTTTGTGATATAGTGGTATTTACTAACCAACCTTCATTATAGGTATATCTTCAATACTTTTATGAGAAAAACATAAGACTTCCTTGAAAGATTATAAGCATAGATCTAGTGAAATATTTTGAACACATTTCATTGTAAAACACCATAATATTCTAATATATTAGAAAATAACTCTCCCATCTCCACTCAAGCATATCGGTCTGTTCATCAAAATAGATAAAAAAGAGTTCAAATTCCTCAACCAACTAAACAGTACAACATAAAGACACATTCATACATCGACATAATGAAAGGAGGAATGATGATGCATTACATATGTTTAAGTATGAGTCTTAGAAGAAGGTGAGTCTTATATTGAATATTCGTATCTTAGTATGGGTTGTGGGTGGTTTGAGGGTCTCATAAATTATGAAAGCAATGCTATACTGATTTTTGGCTCATTGAGTTCAACAAGGGGGGAGGGTGAAGAATTTCTTTATAATAAGGGGTAAACTCTATCGGTATAAAGGGGTAAACTCTATCATTACTCAGATCAAAAATAAAATATGGTGTAAATGGAACCTTTACTGCGCTGGAGACATTGTCATCCACTGCAATATGTGGCATCATTCATTCTCTTATTTGAGGTCAACCTTTGTTAATTCTTGGGCTGACTAAACCAATTGTGCTTATGTATACATTCAAGTAAAACTTTGCTAAAGATGGATAATATTTAGGCCCAAAATTGTTCTTGGCTTGGACATGATGCTGTGTACTTGAAATATTATCACCATGTGTGATCGTTCACAAATTTATTCCCTTTTACAATAATATAGTGAATGTAGGTACTAGACATTATGATATGTTTGTTAGTTATTCATGAACAATACTGAATATTTTCATAAATGAGCATACATTCTATTGGAGTAACTAGCAATTCTGTGCTTGTTACAAACAAAATATGCATATGGATGACATTCTTATTAATTTTGCTTGCCATTCTCGGGGCATGTTCAATTATCAACAAATTTTCCAAGAGAGCTAGAGAACTATTTGGGATGCTCATTTCTATAATGTTCATGCAATAGGCTATCAATGTAAGATTTTGTGAAAACGTTCACTTTCCATAAAATTGACATTGATGAGCTCATTCTATCCTTTATAAGAATTCTCCTTTTCTTTTCCTAAATGTGAGATATCCATAACCACTTCTGAAATGACTATCAGGAATAACTTCATGTTTTCAAATTTTCAAATCCTCATAAGAGCAAGATGATGTTTGTAGATTATTACAAAACTTTCAAATGGCGTCATACCCCAAACTCCAATGCAATCTAAAAACTTAGCTACTTTGAAACACCAAGTACCTTTGGATTACAACTCAGATTTTATGTTTTATAAAGATGTAAGAATGATTAAGAATGTGATATTTAATAACTTAGTGGGTTATACTTGCCACAATTGTGATAGATTGGTAAAGACTCCTAAAAAACGTTACACAAAACTAAGCTTAGGGCAATTGTATGGAAACATATAAGAAACATATCAACAAATGCAAACTCCATTGGTTTACGAGCCACCTCCGACCCTTGTAAGTGAAGTGTGCTTTTGGATGTTTGACAATTTGTAAGGTTTTAATGAAGATTAAAACTTCCCTGGTTCTTTCTCATTCCATTTTGGATGTGGTTTGCATGTTAGGGAGACACGAAAAGAACTTAAACAAGGGACTCTTCAATTAACTACATATTCTGGGAATTTGAATACCTAGGTTAATGAGTCCATTTTTTATCCACATAAAGACATTGAAAACCTATGTCCGCCCTTAAAAAAGATTCGTATTCCAGTGCTTTGGAGCTACTTTGCATCCATGGCGATAGAAAGCTTGGCTGGCAGGAACTACCGGTAAGCAGTTGCCCTGGTTTTTAATTACATGTTTTGGCATTAAAAAAACGTTATAAAAACAACCTTAATATACATGTTTTTTCATTAAAAAAACGTTATAAATGATTATTCAAAACCATCCTTCTTATTACATGCACTCGTTTTACGCAGAAGGGTACGCATTAAAAACCAAAACACTGCGATGTAATTGATTGAAAATTACTACAAAGGAAGTCGTCTTAGTAAAAGAGACGCAGAAAAAGACAATTTTTTGGCGTAGATCTCACAAAATCATTCGTGCGGACCAAGATGCTTCTCTCCCCAATAACAGTGCGACGTATATGCGTTTGCTTGTGCTGATACCTACTAGCCATCCATTCCAAACAACACCTAACATTCATTTATCTCAAAAAAAATAGGTCGCACCAATAATTTGACCATGGCCATGTATTATATGAAGACAAGGACATTGTATCACAAGAGAACGCCAGTCAGTGCAACCGGCTGGAGATTACCAATGGAATCAGAAACCGTTAATGGCGGATCTTGCAGGCCTCTGCACATTGTTGCAGTTCCACTTCCAGTTCAGGGGCATATGACTCCCATGTTTAATTTCTCGAAGAAGCTGGCAGCCAACGGTGTTATTGTCACGTTTGTTACTACGGAAGCTTGTTATGCGAACATCATTAAAGCCCATAACGGGGAGGACCCCTTCTCCCACGCCCAGAGCTTGGGTTTAGATATCCGCTCCCTTCAGGTTAGCGATGGATTGCCCCTGGAATTTGATAGATCGTTGAGTTCGGAGCTTATAGAATCATTCCAGACTAATATGATGCCGCATGTTGAAGAGCTGATCGCCCATCTCAAGGAGAAGCAGCCTCCCGTATTGTGTATCATTGCTGACAGTTTTTTTGTTTGGCTCGACCGTGTGGCGAAGAAATTTGGGATTTGTCATGTTTCATTTTGGACGGAGGCAGCTCTCGTCTTTTCGATCTATTATCACTGGGATCTGCTGGTGGAAAATGGCCATTTTCCATTTGTTAACAGTGGTATGTGTTATTTTCCCATTAACTTCCGGAAAAGAAGAAAAATGGTAGCTTTTTGGTTAGCTAGTTTGTGTGAATCCTTGTAACTCAAGAAGAAAAATGGTAGCTTGTTGGTTAGCTAATTTGTGTGAATCCTTGTAACTGAAGTAGCCCTGATCCAGAGCATATATATATAAAGTTACAATTCAGAAACATTTGTAACTTAGGTAGACCCAGGAGCATCTACTCACACCTAACATACATTAAGTTACAATTTAGAAATATTTTAACTGTTAGACTTGTGTTGTGATTGTGCAGAAGAGGACCATGAAAGATTAATAAACTACATGCCTGGAGTTTCGGGTTTAAAGATAACAGATCTTCCATCTTATTTTCAGGAGCTGGACGTATCAAGCAAAGTACACAAACTATTATATGAAGGATTTCAATCAGTTCGAGGGGCCGATTGGATTATAGCTAATACTGTTGAAGATTTAGAAAGCCGAACTATAGCAGAATTACAGTCAAAAAAACCATTTTGGTCCGTTGGTCCTCTGCTTCCTTCAGCCTTCCAAAACGATCTCAATAATGAAACATCACGAACCAACATGTGGTCTGAATCGGACTGTACCAGATGGCTGGACTCCCAGGGCAAAAATTCAGTCATCTATATTTCTTTCGGAAGCCTTGCTCATGTTTCTAGAGCCCAGATAGAAGAAGTGGCAATGGGATTAGTAGAAAGCAAGCAACCCTTCATTTGGGTGCTTCGTCCCGATATTGTTGAGCCTGGAGCTGAAGACATTCTGCCGAAAGAATTTGTGGAGGAAACCAGAGATCAGGGTTTAGTGGTTCAATGGTCATCTCAACTAAAAGTTTTGTCTCATCCTTCTGTGGGTGGATTTCTTACACACTGTGGATGGAACTCCATTCTGGAGAGCTTATCATTTGGAGTACCCATGTTGGCGTTTCCATTATTCACAGACCAATGCACAAATAGATGGCTGATTGTAGAAGAGTGGGGAGTGGGCATGGACTTGGGTGGGAGTAGCAGGAGCTTCGTAAACTGCAAACCGCTAGTTGGAAGGGAAGAAGTAGCAAGGACAATCAAGAATTTCATGGGTGAAGATGAAGGGAGAAAATTGAGATTGAAGGTCGAGGCTATTAGAGAGGTTGTCAAGAAGGCGGTGCTTCACAGCGGGACATCTAATAAGAATTTAGATTTGTTTGTTGAAGCTTTAAGAGCCAAAAGTCATACTTAAGTTCAAGAATATGGAACAACTATATGCGAAGACCAGGATCCACAGTTTTATTTGTTACAGGCTAATATTCGTCATATGTTCATACATAATCTTCCTTTATGTATAATTTGGATATCTTCTTTTCTTATTTATGGAATAGTTTAGAACTAGTAAATCTATTTGCTTAACATCTGAAGTATACCATGAAATCTGTTTCCCTACCCACAAAAATTTCATGAAATTCAGAACTTTAACCCAGAAAGATATAGTTGGACTATTAATCTATTACGGTGTAATAGAAACAGTGTCAAAGTTCAAACTAACAACAACACATGATCTTTCATCTTAGGAATTGCTAGGTCTATTGGTTGATCTGGCTACCAACTTGATTGGGTGCTTGGTAAACTTCATCACTAAGGATAACCAAGCAGGTTGCAGAAGGTACGATCTGACCAGACAAGGAACATATGAATAAATTATGAAATATCAACACGATATAGTGTCCCACTATTTTTGTGAAGCCAAAATCGTGAAGTATAATGCATTTTTAGCAGCAATATACACAATAAAAGAATTGCACAAAATGGTAAAATATAGAAAGAGCAGAAGTCTATTTTTCATATTCATTAGTCAAGCTAAAGAATAAATATGTAAGCTCCCCATGTAAGATAGAGAATAAATATGTGTAAACTCCACATGCAATATTCCTGTGAGAAAATATGTTTTCCAATCTAAAGACGAATATAAGATTGAGCAGTTAGTCTAAAATAAAAGCTCTGTATATCAAATTCTCCAAGAAAGATGTCGCAAGTTGCATTATGGCAAAGGGAAAAGCACTATTACAATAATTACAATGCGATATTAAACATATTCAAGTGTCAAATTTATCTCCACCAGCGACAAGCTCATGGTAGTACTAATAGAAATTGATCTCCACCAGCGAGAAGTTCATGGTAGTACAAATAGAAAGATGAGATAGGAAAAATTAAGAGAAGAATGACATTACACGAACAAACTCTCAGGTTCATCATAAGTTATAAAAATCAACCAACTAATGGTTCATCATAGGTCATAAGAATCAATCAACCAACTAATGGTTCATCATAGGTCATAAGAATCAATCAACCAACTAATGGTTCATCAACTAGGTCAACTTTGATCCAGATTCCACGGTTTCAAGTGTTAGTGCCATGAGGTGACGTGGTTGGTTATCTCAACTTTGATCGGCAGATGTGGTTATTGCGTGGATCAAATCGAATTCGTAGTTGGTGCAAAATCCAACCCAAATTGGAGACAAATTGTGTCATCACGTTTACTAGAACTCGTAGCTGGTGCAAAGTCAAATCATGAAATTGATCAACTAGGTCGACCTTGATCGACGATTTGAGACATAAATATCAATAGCTAATTGTGATGAAGCGGCGTGTTTGGTTAATTCAAATTTGATTGGTATATGTGGCTTTTCCCTCTATCAAATTGAACAAATCGAACTTGTAGTTGGTGCAAAATCCAACCCTAAATGCAGGAAAAAAATTGTCATGTCGGTTACTTGAAGTTAGTTGGTGCAAGATCCAAAACGCTAATTGCAGACAAATTGTGTCATCTCGGTTAGGCAAGTAACTTGGAGACTGCAGGCAAATTATGTCATCTCGGTTATTTGAACTCGTAGTTGGTGCAAATTCCATCCGTAATTGCAGACAAATTGTGTTAGCTCGATTAAACAAGTATTTGCAGACAAATTGTGTTAACTCGGTTAAACAAGTGACTTAACTTTGTTACCTCTGTTACCTGAACTAGTAATTGGTTCAAAATCCATCCTTAATTGCAGCCAAATTGTGTGATCTTGATTATACAGACAAATATTGTTACCTCATTTATATGGAAAATGTAAAAATATAAAAAAA
>APFE030244560.1:2735-32936 GCA_000404065.3 Pinus taeda
AAGAAGATGAAGGCTACCCTCAACAGCAGAATGATGAAGAACCTCAAGAAGAACCTAAAGAAGAATCAGAGGAGCAGACAAGAATAGAAGAAAAGACTGCATCCAGATATGTTCAGAAGAATCATCCAGAATCTCAGATTATGGGGCAGAAAGAAGCAGGTGTACAAACAAGAAGAACAGTTGCAGAAGCCTCAAGCTATTTTGCATTACTCTCCTCTACTGAACCACAAAATGTGAAAGAGGCATGCAAAGATGAATGTTGGATAAAAGCAATGGATGAAGAACTTGAGCAAATCGAAAAGAACAACACTTGGGAACTGGTTCGTAGACCAAAGGATAAGAATGTTATCGGAACAAAATGGGTCTTCAAAAATAAATTGAATGAAAATGGAGAAGTAATTAGAAACAAGGCCAGACTTGTTTGTAAAGGGTATGCGCAGCAAGAAGGAATAGACTTTGAAGAAACCTTTGCTCCCGTTGCAAGCCTTGAGGCCATTCGAATGTTCCTTTCTCTCTCAAGTTTTCAAAACTTCAAAGTATTTCAAATGGATGTGAAATCAGCCTTTCTGAATGGAGACATGGAAGAAGAAGTATACATTGAACGGCCAGATGGGTTCATTCTTGGAAATGATCCAAATCTTGTATGCAGATTGAAAAAGGCTCTCTATGGGCTCAAACAAGCTCCAAGGGCTTGGTAATATCGTTTGGATAAATATCTTCATCAACAAGGTTTTTCAAAAGGATCAGCAGATAGGAATCTTTATATAAAAGTTGAAAATGACAAATTGCTAATGCTTGCTATGTATGCAGATGACATTATTTTTGGCAGCAATGAAGAAGAGATCAGTCAAAGCTTTACCTTGGTCATGCAGAAAGAATTTGAAATGTCCTTGCTGGGAGAACTGACATATTTCCTTGGTTTGCAAATCCAACAAAAGGAAGAAGGAATCTTTTTATCTCAAACCAAGTATCTCAAAGAGATCTTGAAGAAATATGGCATGGAAGATGCAAAACCAGTATGTACACCCATGGTCATAGGATGTAGCCTTAGTGCAAATGATGAATCTGCAATAGTACATCAACCAACCTACAGATCTATGATCGGAAGTATACTTTATTTGACAGGTACCTGACCACACATCATGCATGCAGTAGGAATAGTTGGTAGATTTCAGGCAGGTAGATCTCACACTTCATGCTTATACAGATGCAGATTGGGCCGGAAGCATGGATGACAGGAAGAGAACAAGTGGTGGTGCATTCTTTATGTGTTCCAGATTAGTATCTTGGTTCAGCAAGAAACAGAGTTCAATTTCCTTGTCTATAGCGGAAGCGGAATATGTTGTTGCTGCATCTTGCTGCACTCAACTCCTTTGGATGATGCAGACCTTGCAGGATTTTCAAATCACTTGTACACCACCTATCTCTATCTTATGTGATAACACAAGTGTAATCAGCATCTCAAAGAATCTCGTCATGCATTCAAAAACCAAGCACATACCAATCAAGTATCATTTTCTCCGGGAACAAGTGCTTGAACAAAACGTCAAGTTGGAGTATGTTCCTTCTAAGGAACAAGTTGTTGATATTGTCACCAAACCATTGCCCAGGGAGACTTTTGAATACCTCAGGCAAAAGCTGGGGGTTGTTGATGCATCATATTATTGTTGAGACTCTTCTGATTGTTGGTTGTTTCATCTGGGGTATATGCGTACATGTGCTGGGTTGCGACACAGGTTCAGGGGGAGAATATAATGCATTGTTGGCATTATGGAGGATGTACAAAAGGAGATCATGGGAGCTGGTCTGAACAAAGCTGCAATATGTCTCTATCTCTTTCTTGGTCATTCATGGCATCTGGTGGATTATCGTTCTTCTTTGCAGATCTGGTTCATATTCAGGGGGAGCATGTTCTTAGGGGCAGCATAATCCTTTGCCCTTGATGTCAAAGGGGGAGAATGTCGCTGAAGTTTTTGAGGTTGCCATCAAGTCCAAAGGGGGATATTGTTGGTATTATGTTTCTAGTATGGTTATATGTTACGGATGTTGTACTTGATGGCAACACGCATGGCATGGCTCTCAATATGATGAGAATTAAGAAGTACGCAGGAGAAAAGTTCACGGAATTTTATGCAGAGAAAAGTTTATAAAAGTTTATTTCATATGGAGAAAAGTTCACAGAATTTTATGCAGAGAAAAGTTTATTTCATGTGGGAAAACTTACCTTTGGTCCATGGTAGTTAGTCCTTGGAATTTGAACCTATGGTTTTTGGACCACGGCATCTCGACAAACATGTTGATCCCTAGTATTGAGTTGATGGTATTGGTTTGTTATGGTTTTGGCCCGTGGTATTGGTCCATGATTTGAGGAAGAGCTTGCCTATATAAAGCAAAGGAGATCATTTTGCTTGTGTATGCTTTTGGGTTGAATATCTTAAGATCTGAAATATTGGGTTATTGTTTCAAAAGCTCGATCTATATGAAAGTGAAGTGGAAAGCGAATCTGTGAAGGGTGATCTCTCGAACGCTGCATCTGTGGAAGTGTGGAGGAGCCGCAGGAGGCGCCACAGGAGGCGCCGCAGGAGACGCCGCAGGAGGCGCCGCAGGAGACGCCGCAGGAGGCGCCGCAGGAGACGTCGCAGGAGACGCCGCAGGAGGTGCCACAGGAGACGCCACAGAAGGTGTTATGGGTTTAGTTTTTTGTTATTGTGGATCTGGTTATCTGGGTGACTTACTGGTACTTGATGATAATTTGATATTTATGGATCCAGTTTGAAAATTTATGAAATGTGGTCCTTGAAAGAAAAGAATTAGGGGGTTGTAGCTCCCTTCCAAGAGAGACTGGAAAACGAGAGAGAATTGTAGCTCTCTGCAAGTTGCAGCCTGCGTACTGGTAAAGGGCTGTACCAGTACAAGACCATTGTAAAAAGAGTTTCTAATTTGAAAGAAGAAAGAGACATATTGCAGCAGGTGGTTTTCACCCACAATGGGTTTCCACCTTATATCTGGTGCTCTTTGATGTGACTGTCTGTTTTTCTTGTTCATGCTCATTGTTTTATGGTACTGATATGCAAAAATAATTCAAAGTATAAATAAGGAAGAATTGTTAAAAGGACTAGATAATACTAATTCACCCCCCCATCAGTATTATTTTGAACACCAAGAAGAATCATTCAAAGAAGGTAGGAAAAGGAATTTGGAAGTGAGAGACTTGAGCATGATGCATGGGAGAAAGCGTGTGCTCCTTGAAACCAATACAGGTAGAGAAGGTCACCCAATTGGTACACTAGATACATGGATCTAATGACTGGGCTTGTAGAGGCTGAGTCATCCTCCTTCGAGAAAGAAGTAGATAAAATTATATGGGTTGATGTGATGGTGGAGGAATATGAATCTATTATAAACATAAGTGTTTGGGAATTGGTCCCAAGACCAACAGAAAAATCAATTGTGTGTTCGACATGGATCTTAAAGGTAAAGAATGTAGTAGACAGAAGCATAGAAAAGTACAAGTACAAATTTGTGGCCAAGGGGTACTCTCAAGTTGAGGGGATTGACTATGAGGATACCTTTGCTCTTATAGCAAGGTAATAATCCATCAAATCAATTCTTCCTCTCACTGTGTAGATGGGATGGAAGATCCATTAGATGGATGTAAAAACAACATTCCTAAATGGAGTTATTGAGGAGGAGTTGTATATTGAGCAACCAGAAGACTTTGAGACTTTTGGTTGGGATTTTCATGTGTGCAAACTCAAGCGAGAATTGTACGATCTCAAGAAAGGAAATTGTATTTTGCACGCCAGTATCGATAGCTATCTCATTGGTTTGGGCTTCACCAAAAGTGAAGTGGATGCAAACCTCTATCATATTTCACTAGAAGAGAAATTAATTATCATTTTCTTATATGTTGATGACATGATTTTAACTACTAATGAGTAGTTGATTAGATCTTTCAAGTAGGACCTTGTAAGACAGTTTGAAATGAAGGACATGGGTCTCATGTACTACTTCCTCAGATTGGAAGAATGACAAGGTGATGGGGAATTATTTGTCTCCCAGGGAAAGTATGCCGATGAGATACTTTATAAGTTCCACATGGATAGTTGCAAACCCATGGAGACACCTCTAGAGACCAACTAGAGGAATGAAGATGCCACTTTAGGTGAGGAAGTTGATACTACTATTTACCAGCAGTTGGTGGGTTCACTAATGTACATTGTAAACACATGACCATAAATGTGCTATACACTCAACCAGTTTATCCAAGCTATGGTTAGGCCAACTAGACTGTTTTCGAGGGTAGTATAGCATGTTCTACAGTATGTTAGATGCATTATCTAGTTTGGACTTTGGTACAGATGGGAAGAGGGAGTGAAGCTATGTGGCTTCACAGATGCAGATTGGGTAGGGAGTCCATGAGTCTGAAAGAGTACATTAGGCAGAATGTGTAGTGTTAGGTCTGCATTTTTTCCTCAGTACAATAGGAAGCAAAGATCTGTGGCACTCATCTGAGTAGAAGCATAGTACATGGTTGTGAGTCAAGCAACATGTGAGGTGATCTGGATGTGAAAATTCTTGTTTTATTGTTTGGTCAGATGATGGATCCAACTTTGATCTACTATGATGATAAGAGTTTCTTTAAGCTCTATGAAAATCATGTTTTTCATGATCGATCCAAGCATATAGATTTCTGGTATCAACATCTATGCGATTGTGTGTAAAGACAAGTAATGTTGCTGCGGTACATTCTGACAAAGGAATAAGATGCTGACATTTTGAAAAAGACCTTGTCAAGAGGGAAGTTCGAATTGTACAGGTGAAGGATAGGTGTGGTTGATAATACTTTTCTTACTGAGAAGGAGTGTTGAAAATGTAGCATGAAAATATCAATTTGGCTTTGCCTTCGTCAAACTAGAGAAATTTTAGTTTTCATTTCATCAAAGATATTGGAGGTAGTTAACTGAGGTGACATGGAACTTGTCACTCAGTTAACTCATTTAATTTGAGTTGGGGAATATTGAGTTTAGTTCAGTATGATTGATTGTTAATTTGTAGCAAACTATTTTAGTTAAATTGAGTTATGGCCAGTTAAACTAGTTCTAACTGTTGGAGGAACTAGTGGAAGGATAATTTGTGGAAGTGTAACTTCAACCACACTCAGTGTCAACTAGTTAACTAATAAATCAACCCAAAATTGTTAGAAAATTATATATTACAAAGCAATGTAATACATAACATATTGCAGAAATATAACCATATAAAATGCAAAACAAGAGAGACACAAATATACGTGGTTCACCCAATTTGGGCTACGTCCACGGAGAAACAACTAGCCCTTCCTTTTATATTATCCAGCAAACTGAAGAGATACAACCTAGAGTAGATCTGTTGTAATTACCTCTTCTCTCTCGCTCAATCTCCTCTCTCTTCTTGCTCAGAATACAGATCTACATAGGCGCGATACAATTCCCTCATATATAGCAAGGGGTTTCCTTGTAGGGAGAAAAAACCTAAATTAAACATAACTTCTACCATCGGATCTCTGCCTAATGAATGACCTAGATTGACTACGAAATTAAAACATCTTACAAGGCAATTTTACATCTATTTACAAGGAAGCTGCACCCCCCCCAACAATTTCAAAATTACAACATTTTACAAGGAAAACACCCCCTAGACGCCCCTGCAGTGTATATTTTACAAGTGGTGTTGCCGCTACATTGCAAAATGAGGTCCAATGTGGTGATACCTCTAAATAAAGAAGATAATCAGGCTACACACCCAAAAAAAATAACTAATACATGTAGATAATTTGAGTTATCAAGTTGAGATGGATATTCCAAGGTAGTGTACTATCAATTGTAGTCTATTCCGAAGTGTAAAAGTGGTGCATGTAGTCAAAGGATGATCCTTGAGGAATTGCAAAGTAAAATTGATGGAATTTCATAAACAAGAGGGGATAATTTCCTTAAAGAATAATGCAAGGGAATAGGAGCTTGGAGGGATTCAAAATTGGCTAAGTGTTGGCAAGAGTTATTTAGTTAGGTAGAGAGATAGAATATACACTTGCAAGTTGTGCTCAGGCCTTAGCAAGCGTATGTATTCATCTATATTTTTTGGTTAATTCAATATAGATAGAAAGTGGCTTTGTGTAGTTTATTTCCCCTGGATAAATCTTTGTGCATGTGTGATGTTTCCTTTTTCAAGTCTATGATTTATGTTCTAGACCATGAATTGAATTTTGCATAGCAATAGACTAGCTTCCAATCTTGTGATTTAGTAATGTTTATGATTAGTTTCCAATCTACCGCTGAATTTCTACAAACTTTGACTATAAAGTTGACCTGGTGCTATCACTGTGACTCTGGAGCCTCTAAGGAATCTAAATATTCCCTGTAGTATGACTTGTATAATATTACCCAAAGATTCCCTTAGAATGTCTATTGAACAATGTGCCTAGCTAGGCACAATGCCTAACATGTGGGTTTCGCTAGTCACATGTTATTCCATATTTTCTCTCACCCCTGACGACATTACTTTTTAAATAGTGTTGGTTGGGAGGACCTATCAAAGCCCTCCAATTGTGGCATGTTGGCAGTGGCCCATATTATATCCTGCCAGACCCAGGTTCGAACCTACGACATGTACAATTTGGCATTGTTCGTTATTAATTTGTCATCATTTTATGAAATGTGGCCACCATTTTTTGTGGCACCGCAGGAAAACCAACCAACAAATCCTTCGGGTGGGTTCAACACAAACTATTATAGTCGTATATATGTCTTTGTTTGTGTGTGTGTGTGTGGTAGGGATGGTTTTTTGGGTGTGGAGCCTGTTTATCTTCTGTATTCAAAGGTCTTAGCTGGATGTATACTCTAGGAAGATTGTACACCCCTCCATGTGGGGGTGTGTGGCGTGTAAACAAATGTGAAATCGCCTTGTAAAATTATAGTAATTTCTAGTCAATCTGGGTCGTTCATTAGGTGAATGATCTGACGATAGAAGTTATGTTTAATTTAGTGTTTTTTTTCCCTAGAAGGCAACCCCTCACTATATATGAGGGAATTATATTATGTCTATGTAGATCTGTATTCTGAGTGAGGAAGAGAGAGGAGATTGAGAAAGAAGAGGGAGTTACAGTGGATCTGTTGTCGGTTGTATCTCTTCAGTTTCCTAGATAATATAATAAAAGAAGGACTTTCTATTTCTTTGTGGACATAGCCCAAAGTGATTGAACCACGTATATCTATGTCTCTCTTATTTTATGCATTTTCTGCGTTTATATTTCTGCAATATTTCATGTGTTCCATTTCTCTATAATAAATAATTTTCTAACAACTCGTATTAGAGCCGAAGGTCTATTTGGCTGATAAACTCATAGAAGAGAAGGGTTCCTAGTTTGAGTGGGAGCAATGGCAGAAGATGGCAGGTTTAGAGTTGAAAAATTCAACGGCCAAAATTACCAGCTGTGGGAGATGCAGATGGAAGATTATCTAGATCAGAGAGATTTGTAATTACCATTGAGTAAAAATACAAAGAAGCTGACAGGTATGACAGACACAGAATGGGATATTCTCAACAGAAAGGCACTTAGAACAATACGGCTGTGCCTGGTGGTGTCGGTAGTGTTTAATACTTCAAAGGAAATGACAACAAAGGGTTTAATGTCGGCATTAGCCAAACTATATGAAAAACCCTTGACCTCAAATAAGTTATTTCTTATGAAGCATTTATTTAATATGAATATGTCAGAAGGTGGATCTGTTGCAGACCATTTAAATGATTTTAATATAGTTAGAAGTCAATTAAGTTCTGTACGGGTAATTTTGATAATGAAGTTAGGGCTCTGTTATTTCTGTGAGAATTTCCAGAAAGGTGGAATGGTTTAGTTATGGCCATTAGTAACTCTGGCTCTAGATCTAGTACTTTAAAGTTTGATGATGTTGTCGATGCAATCCTTAGCGAGGAAATGCGACAGAAAAGCTCCAGTGAGACATCAGGTATTGCTATGACTACAGAGACTAGGGGAAGAAAAATGAAAAGAGGAAAGAGCCCAAGATATCTTAGTAAGTCAAGAAAAGGCATATCCAAGTCCAAATCGGGGATAGTGTACTGGAAATGCAGGAAGAGAGGACACCTGAAGGAAGAGTGCATGTCTCGGAAGGGAAAAGAAGGAGACGCACAACAAGAAACTAATCATGAAGCAAATGTAATAGGTGATGTGTTGCAAGATGCTTTGATTCTTTCATTAGAAAATATTATTGATGCCTGGGTGGTAGATTTAGGGGCCTCATTCCATGCCACACCTGATAAGAAACATTTTCATGACTATGTTCAACGAGATTTTGGAGAGGTTCGATTGCGTGATGATAAACCTTGTAAAATCATTGGAATGGGTACAATTTTCATAAAACAGAAGAATGGAAATCAATGGCTATTGGATGAGACAAAGCATGTTCCAGATCTAAAGAAAAATCTAATTTCAACAAGGCAATTGGGAGGTGAAGGTTGTGTAACTACTTTCATAGATAAAACTTGAAAGGTCACTAAAGGATCCCTGGTAATAGCGAAAGGAGAAAATGTTGGTACATTGTATTTATGCAATCGTATCTCTGATGATGTTAATGCTTTAAACTCTACAAGAGAACATATGACATTGTGGCCTCATAGGCTCGGGCACATGAGTGAGAAAGGGATGCAGATTCTTGAATCAAGAAATTTGTTCCCAGGTTTGAAGGATGTTGATTCAAAATTCTGTGAGAATTGTGTTGATGGAAAACGGAAGAGAGTCAGATTCCCTAGAGTTGGAAAGGAAAAGTAGAGTGAAATATTAGAGCTTGTGCATATAGATGTATGGGGACCTACTCAGGTATCATCTCTTGGTGGCTCTCATTATTATGTTACTTTTATTGATGATGCAACCAGAAAAACCTAGATTTATTGTATTCGAAATAAGTCTGATGTATTTGATACTTTCAAGAAATGGAAAGCTTTGGTTGAAAATGAGACAAGAAAAAGTTTGAAGTGTCTTAGATCAGACAATGGAGATGAATATTGCAGCAAAGAGTTTGATAGGTACTATTCTGAGAATGTAATATGCAGAGAGAAGACAGTTCCAAGAACACCATAAGAAAAAATGGTGTGTCAAAAAGGATGAATAGGGCAATCATGGAGCATGCAAGGTCCATTAGATTGCATGCAAGATTGCCTTTAAAATTTTGGGAAGATGTTGTAGATAATGTTGTTTATCTAATAAATAGAGGGCCTTCAAGTTCCTTGGATGGAGGTATTCCAAGGAGGAATGGATAGGTAAAAAGGTAAACTACTCTTTTTTAAAGACTTTTGGTTGTGAATCCTTTATCCACATTAATAAAGAAAATAGAACATGGCTTGAGACAAAATAAAAGAAATGTACCTTTATTGGATATGGTGGTAATGATTTTGGTTATCGCTTTTATGATTATGAAAAACATAAAATCATTGGGAGCATAGATGTCATATTCAATGAAAAGGTTTTGTATAAAGATCAGCTGTAGGAAGAGAAACAGGAAAAAGGAAACAAAGAATACACAGTGCTTAACGAGATCATAGAAAAGGTGATGGTGCCTGAAAATCATAATGATCAACAGCCAAAACAACAACCACAACAGCAACAAGCACTTCAAACACCTGAAAGTGGTGTTAGAATATCTACCAGGATAAGCAAACGCCCTAAATGATACTCTCCTTCATTATATTATGTATTGTTGACCGATTCTAGTGAACCAGAATGTTCTAAAGAAGTATTGTAGGTAGAAATGAGGAAGAAGTGGGAGAAAGAAATGAAAGAAGAGATGGAGTCCTTACCACATAACCAGACTTGGGACTTAGTGAGGTTGCTTGTAGGTAAAACAATATTGCAGAATAAATGGGTTTACAAGTTGAAGGAAGAAGATGGATGTAGAAAAAGGTATAAATCTAGACTTGTGGTGAAAGGGTTTGCACAACAAAAGGTTATAGACATTGATGAGATATTTTCCCTATTGTAAAATGACTTCAGTCAGAACTATTCTAAGTCTAGTAGCTACTGAAGATTTGCATCTTGAGTAGTTAGATGGAAAGAAAACCTTTCTCCATGGGGATTTGGTTGAAGAGATATATATGCAGCAGCCACAAGCATATGAGATAAAAGGGAAGGAGAAACTAGTGTGTAGGTTGAAGAAGAGCTTATACAACTTAAAATAGGGTCCAATGTAGTGGTATCTAAAATTTGACAAGTTTATTTCTGAACATGGTTATACTAGGTGTCACTCTAATCATTGTGTTTATCTCAAGAGGAAAAATGATGGTAGCTATATTATATTTTAATTGTATGTAGATGACATGCTTGTTACAGGTTATAAGATGTAGGAAATAAATGTGCTCAAAAGGAAATTGGAAAACGCATTTGTAATGAAGGATTTGGATGCTACAAAACAAATCCTTGGTATGAGAATAACTAGAGATGGGAAGAATCACAAATGAACATTGTCTCAAAGTGACTACATAGAAAAGGTGTTGAAAAGTTTTAATATGTAGAATACAAAACTAGTGAGTATACCTTTGGCTAGCCATTTCAAATTAAGTAAGGAGGCATATCCCAAGACTCAGGAAGAAATGGCTCATATGTCTAAAGTTCCATATGCATCAACAATTTGAAGCTTAATGTATGCAATGGTCTTCACAAGGCCTAATATTGCACATGCAGTGGGAGTTGTAAGTAGGTACATGAACAATCCAAGAAAAGAACATTGGATGGTGATGAAGTGGATTCTCAAATATTTGAGAGGTACCACAAATCAAGAATTATTCTTTGGTGGTTCGAACATTGTTCTACAGGGATATGTTGATGTAAATATGGTTAGAGATAGAGATAATAGGAGGAGCACTATAGGATATGTATTTAGTGTAGGTTGAACAAGTGTCAGTTGGGTTTCAAAAATCCAAAGTGTTGTTGCACTTTCAACAATAGAAGCAGAGTATGTTGCTGCTACAGAGGCTAGTAAAGAAATGATTTGGTTACAAAGGTTTCTAGATGGATTGGGTAAGAAGTAGGAGTTGGGCAAGTTATACAGTGGCAGCCAGAGTGCCATACATCTTGTAAAGAACTCTGCATTTCATTCCAAGACTAAGCATATATAGCTCAAGTACCATTTCATACGATCAGCATTGGAAGATGGACAGTTGAAGCTGGAAAAGATACACACTAGCCAGAATCCTGCAGATATGTTAACAAAATTTGTAACCAGGGAGAAACTGAGAATATACTCAGTTTCAATTGGTCTTAAAGTATTATGAAGAAGACGAGAAACAACTAGGTCCGAAGTGGAGTCATTGTCTAGCAAATGAAGCAACGATGGAGTTGCTATAATCAATGTTCAAGTGGGAGATTGTTGGGTGTGGAGCCTAATTATCTTATGTATTCAAAGGTCTCAGCCAAATGTATATGGTAGGAAGATTATACATCCCTCCACACAGGGAGGTGCAGGGAGGGCGATCCCCCCTGGCTGGCGGGTCCCGGGGCCAGTGGTCCCCCAGTGGGGGTCTAAGGGCAGTGCGCCCGAAGCTAAAAGCAAATATAAAATTGCTTTGTAAAACTATAGTAATTTCTAGTCAATCTAGGCCGTTCATTAGGCAGATGATTTGACAGTAGAAGTTATGTTTAATTTATGGTTGTTTGCCCTAGAAGGCAACCCATCACTATATATGAGGGAATTGTATTACGTCTATGTAGATCTATATTATTAGTGAGGAAGAGAGAGGAGATTGAGAGAGAAGAGGGAGTTATAGCAGATCTAGTGTAGGTTGTATCTCTTCAGTTCGCTGGATAATATAATAAAATAAGGACTGTGTATTTCTCTGTGGATGTAGCCCAAATTGGGTGAACCACATATATCTGTGTCTCTCTTGTTTTATGCATTTTATGGGTTTATATTTCTGCAAAATTTTATTTGTTCCATTGCTTTGTAATATATAATATTCTAACGTGGTTCTCTAAGGTTTGACTACCCATCTGCCTGTCTTTTTTATTTTTCTTGAATTTGAATTTATAATACTACCAAAATTTGTTGCTGAATTTTTAGGGGCCATTGTGAAAATTAGGTAGGTGACAATTTGGTCACTTCCATTAGCACAAAGGTCCAAAACATCACTTTGTTAAGAAAATACACTTTTTACCAACTGGGCAGCACATGATGCATTCTGATTCATCTGCACTACTGACTGGGATTTTGACATCATCTACCACATGTCATCCCCTTATTGGTTGCCTACTGACTATACTTCCACCTCATCATGTTGATGTCAATAGCCATATAGATGACATCAGTATCTACACTAGTTAGCATAAGCTTCCAAGTGGCATCCTGTGGCTCCTACCTACAAAAGTTTTCATTGTTTTATGAAAAATTCAGCATGTCATAACTTTTGCATATGGTGTCAGATTGAGGTGCCATTCAAACCATTGTATTTAGAGTGAAGAGCTCTTAAATTTGATGTTGGGTGTGGAGCATGATTATCTTATATACTCAAAGGTATTGCTGCATTAGACCCCAGTTCAAAATGGGGTGGCAATGGTGCCCATAAAATATTCGCTGTAGGGGGGGTCCAAGGAGCACAACAACAACCTTTTGGGAGCCCCCCCAGCAGGGGGATTGGGGGCAACGCCCCTGAAGCTAAGAATAGAGGTAAAATTTCCTTGTAAAATGTTGTAATTTTGTAGTCAATCTAGGCCATTCATTAGGCAGAGATTTGACAGTAGAATTTATGTCTAATTTAGGGTTTTTTTCCCTAGAAGGCAACCCCTCGCTATATATGAGGGAATTGTATTGTGTCTATGTAGATATGTATTCTGAGTGAGGAAGAGAGAGGAGATTGAGAGTGAAGAGGGAGTTACAACAGATTTGTTGTAGGTTGTATCTCTTCAGTTTACTAGATAATATAAAAATAAGGACTAACTATTTCTCTGTGGATGTAACCCAAACTGGGTGAGCCACGTATATATGTGTCTCTCTTGTTTTATGTGTTTCCTGTGCTTATATTTCTGCAATATTTTATGGGTTTTGTTTCTCTAAAATATATAATTCTCTAAAAATTGGTATCAGAGCCAAAGGTCTATTTGGCTGATAAACTTGCAAGAGAGAAGGTTTCCATGTTTGAGTGGGAGCAATGGCGAAAGATGGTAGGTTTAGGATCAAAAAATTCAATGGTCAAAACTACCAACTGTGGAAGATACAGATGGAAGATTATCTATATCAGAGAGATTTGTACCAACCATTGAGCAGAATGACAAAGAAACTGTCAAGTATGACAGATATAGAATGGGATATTCTCAACAGAAAGGCACTTGGAACAATATGGCTATGCCTAGCAGCGTCGGTAGCATTTAATATTTCAAAGGAAATGACAACATAGGGTTTAATGTCACTAAAACAACACAATGGAAACCAATGGCTATTGAATGAGGTAAGGCATGTTCTAGATCTAAAGAAAAATCTGATTTGAATAGGGCAGTTTGGAGGAGAACGTTGCATAACTACTTTCACAGATAAAGACTGGAAGGTCACTAAAGGATCCATGGTAATAGCAAAAGGAGGAAAGGTTGGTACATTGTATTTATGCAATGGTATTTCTAATTCTGTTAATGCTTTAACCTCTATAGGAGAAGATACAACATTGTGGCATCATAGGCTCAGGAACATGAGTGAGAAGGGGATGCAGATTCTTCAGTCAATAAATTTGTTGCCAAGTTTGAAGCATGTTGATTTAAAATTCTGTGAGAATTGTGTTTATGGAAAACCGAAGAGAGTCAGATTCCTTAGAGTTGGGAAAGAAAAGAAAAACGAAAACTTAGAGCTTGTGCATACATATGTATGGGGACCTGCTCAGGTATCATCTCTTGGTGGCTCTCGTTATTACGTTACTTTTATTGGTGATGCAACTAAAAAGAACTGGATTTATTGTATTCGAAATAAATTTGATGTATTTGATACTTTCAAGGAATGGAAAGCTTTGGTTGAAAATGAGACAGGAAAGAGGTTGAAGTGTCTTAGATCAGACAATGGAGGTGAATATTGCAGCAAAGAGTTTGATAGATATTATTCAGAGAATAGAATTTGTAGAGAGAAGACAGTTCCAGGAACACCACAAGAAAATGGTGTGTCAGAAACGATGAACAGGACAATCATGGAGCGTGTAAGGTGCATGAGATTACATGCAGGATTGCCTTTACAATTTTGGGCAGATGTTGTAGATAATGATGTTTATCTAATAAACAGAGGGCCTTCAAGTTCCTCGGATGGTGGTATTCCAAAGGAGGCATGGACAAGTAAAAAGGTAAACTACTATTTTTTAAAGACTTTTGGTTGTGAAGCCTTTTTCCACATTAATAAAGAAAATAGAACAAAGCTTGAGGCAAAATCAAAGAAATGTACCTTTACTGGATATGGTGTTAATGATTTTGGTTATTGGTTTTATGATTATGAAAAACACAAAATCATTAGGAGCAGAGATGTCATATTCAATGAAAAGGTTTTATATAAGGATTAGCCGTAGGAAAAGAAACAGAAAAAAGAAAACATAGAATACACAATGGTTGACGAGATCACAGAAAAAGTGATGGTGCCTGAAAATCATAATGATCAACAGCCAGAACAATAACCACAACAGCAACAAGCACCTCAAACCCCTGAAAGTGGTGTTAGAAGATCCACCAGGATAAGTAGACACCCTGAACGATACTCTCCTTCATTATATTACTTATTGTTGATTGATTTTGGTGAACCATAATGTTATGAAGAACTAGTGTAGGTAGAAAGCAGTAAGAAGTGAGAGCAAGCAATGAACAAAGATATGGACTCCTTAGCACATAACAAGACATGGGAACTTAGTGAAGTTGCCTATAGGTAAAACAACACTGCTGAATAAATGGGTTTACAAGTTGAAGATGGAGGTTGGAAAAGGTATAAAGCTAGACTTGTGGTGAAACGGTTTGTACAGAAAGAGGGTATAGAATTTGATGAAATATTTTCTCCTATTATTAAAATGACTTCAGTCAGAACTGTTTTAAGTCTAGTAGCAGTTGAAGATTTTCATCTTGAGCAGTTAGATGTAAAGACAACCTTTCTCCATGGAGATTTGGAGGAAGAGATATATATGCAATAGCCACAAGGGTATGAGGTAAAAGGGAAGGAGAAACTAGTGTGCAGGTTGAAGAAGAGCTCGCATGGCTTAAAATAGGCTCCAAGGCACTGGTATGTAAAATTTGATAGGTTTACTTCTGAACAAGGTTATACTATATGTCACTCTAATCATTATGTTTATCTCAAAAGGTAGAATGATGAAAACTATATTATATTGTTATTGTATGTAGATGACATGCTTGTTGTAGGTTCTAACATGCAAGAAACAAATGTTCTCAAAATAAAATTGGAAAACTCATTTGCAATGAAGGATTTGGGTGTTGTAAAACAAATACTTGGTATGAGAATAAATAGAGATAGGAAGAATCACAAACTAACACTGTCTCAAAGTGAGTACATAGAAAAGGTGTTAAAAAGATTTAATATGCAGAATGCAAAACGAGTTAGTATACCTTTGGCTAGACATTTCAAGTTAAGTAAGGAGGAGTGTCCCAAGACTCAGGAAGAAATGGCTCATATGTCTAAAGTTGCATATGCATCAGCAGTTGGAAGCTTAATGTATGCAATGGTCTACACAATGATTGATATTGCACATGCAATGGAAGTTGTAAGCAGGTACATGAAAAATCTAGGAAAAGAACATTGAATGGTTGTGAAGTGGATTCTTAGGTATTTGGGAGGTACCACAAATCAATCATTACACTTTGGTGGTTCAAACATTTCTCTATAGGGATATGTTGATGCAGATATGGCGGGTGATAGAGATAATAGGAGGAGCACAATAGGGTATGTGTTTACTATAGGTGGAACAACTATCAGTTAGGTCTCAAAACTGCAAATTGTTGTTGCACTCTCAACAATAGAAAGGATTTATTTACAAAGGTTTCTGGATGAATTGGGTAAGAAGCAGGATTTGGGCAAGTTATACAGTGACAGTAAGAGTGCCATACATCTTGCAAAGAACTCTTCATTTCATTCCAAGACTAAGCATATACAACTCAAGTACCATTTCATACGGTTAGCATTGGAAGATGGACAATTGAAACTGGAAAAGGTAGACACTAGCAAGAATCCTGTAGATATGTTAACAAAAGTTGTAACCAGGGAGAAACTGAGAATCTGCTCAATTTCAATATGTCTTCAAGTATGATGAAGAAGATGAGAAATAGCCAGGTCCAACGTGGTGTTATTGTCCAGTAAATGAAGCAGTGGTGGAGTTGCTATAATCAATCTCCAAGTGGGAGATTGTTGGGTCTGGAGCCTAATTATCTTATGTATTGGACCGCAGTTTGAAATGGGGGGGCAACAGCGGCCGTAAAATATTCACTGCAGGGGGGTCTAGGGGGGGCGAAAATGCCCCTGAAGCTAAGAATAGATGTAAAATTTCCTTATAAAATATTGTAATTTCATAATCAATCTCAGTCATTCATTAGGTGGAGATATGACGGTAGAAGTTATGTCTAATTTAGGATTTTTTTCCCTATAAGGAAACCCCTCATTATATATGAGGAAATTGTATTGCGTCTATGTAGATATGTATTTTGAATTAGGAAGAGGGAGGAGATTGATAGTGAGGGGGGAGTTACAGCAGATTTGTTGTAGATTGTATCTCTTCAGTTTACTGGAAAATATAAAATGAAGGACTTACTTTTTCTCCACGGACATAGCCCAAACTTGGTGAATCACGTATATCTGTGTTTCCTTTGTTTTATGCATTTTCTGTGTTTATATTTTTTCAATATTTTGTGTTCCATTGCTCTATAATATATAATTCTCTAACATTTGAGATAAATTTAACTGAGTTCTTAGGACTTTAAAATATTGTCCTTTTATGATCCTCCTGGATAATTCCTCCCCACTAAGGAGCTTTTGGCCCTACAAAAACTTGAACACAATTTGTGATCTATTGTACTACCTCATCCACATAACAAGTGCCATAACATGCCACACTTCCTTCTCCTTCACCTTTATACTTTGGAGTGATAAGTGATGAAGTGATGCTTATATTGTATGTATAGTTGTAGTACAACCTACAAAATATATGTTCTTTTACAATATCAAACATGACCCAAGTAAATCCCATACTTTCCAAGAGTTTATAACACACTCACCGGTCAATTTTACATCATATCATAACATAAACCAATATCACAATTACTAATTAAAAATTCCAAAATCATCATCATGTTGCATTCATAAGTGATGGAAAACACTTCATCAGTTTTAAAATCATTTCACAACATGTGATTTACAAAAATGTGACCATGTTCAACTACTTCAAAATGCTACCTATTTCTTAGCCAATCAAGTGAAAGGGATCTCTGTCGATAAATGGATTTCTTGTTGATTAACTTCCTTCATAGGATCTTTCTGGTCCTCCCTCGATCACTGCTCTGGATGGAGATCCCAAAATGTAGCTCTCTGATGTCCACCTTTGTGGAAATGGCTACAAAATTTATTTCTCCTATAAACTTTTTGGACCTTCATTGGACAATTTGTCCTGGTGTTTCCTTGACGAGGAGAACTTCTTGTGGAATTCTCACTATCACTAGAATGTTCTGATGTGCTCTCATCATCCATTGTTGATTGGTCATTGGTTTTCTTGGATAATTCTCCAACCTCCTTTCTAACATAACCAAGTCTTGTATAGCGATGGAATTCCTCCACTTTGATGGGATTGGCAATGCCTTGGTCATTAATATCGAGGCCCTTACCTTATACCCCATTTTATTCATCAACGTTGAATTAATTATTGTAGTATGTTTCTCAAAAGAAATGAAATCATGATCATAAAGAAGAAATGAAACTGAAGAGTCACTTTTTACCTTAGCTGCTAGTGATGATGGCATGTCATGTTGCAGCCTTTCCAAGGCCTCCTCCTTGTCTTGTAATTGATGTTGCACATTTTTTTTCTCATCTCTAGCTTCTTGTAGGAGTCTCCTCATCTCATCATTCTCCTCTTGAATTATTTTTTTGATCTCCTCAAGTTCCCCAAGCCATGTATTTTTTGTGCTCTCTTCATCTTTGGCACAACATCTCCTGTAATCTTCATCTCATCACCTCAATCAAAACCAATGTTAATAGGTCCATCACTTTCCATCCCAAGAGTTGTAATCTTCATGTCATCACCTGAGTCAAATCCAAGGTCAATTGGTCCAACACCTAAAAATATCACAATTGTGATCTTCTCCTCATTATTTGATTCAACTTCTTAGCCTTCTTGTGCAGTAGCAACTATATTCTACATATCTTTTCTACCATTCCTATTTGGCCTGAATTCCACATGTAGTTTCCAATGATGCTCCTCATCATACCCTTATTTCTCATAATTAGTACAAGAGGTCTTTGCGTCATCTTTCTTTGTTGTGACTGCCTTATTTTCATTATTTCCTTGTTCATACTTTCACCTCTTGTCAAGGTGAATGTCCTTTACAATAGCCACATCAATATTACTATGCTCAAACAACAATAAATAATGTTTGATATAATATTTTAATGAACCAATATAGTTCATTATAGTATCAAGTGGATCTAGAGGAATTCCCAATGTTAAAGCTTGTTTTCTAAACTCTTCTATGAAACTTTGCACATATTTTCCTTTCCGTCATTTCAAATGTTATGATTCAATCATGGCCCTTTGCAAATATTCTAATGGATAAAACTATCCTTCAAAGAAAAAGCAAATTCAAACTAGGAAGATATGAGTTTACCTAGATTCTTATTGTCTTTTTTAATTTCTCTCTACCACCATACAAAAGTGGTGCCTCCTAGTCAAAGAGATACTAATTGAACCTTGGCCTCATATTATTCTATCTATTGAATCTGGAAATACAACTCAATCTATCTGATCTTGTTATTCAACTTCTCGACATTGGACTCTCTATTAAATATATGAAAATCAAATTTGATATACATCTTTGAAAAATGATTTTTATGATCTTTACTACTTTCAGAAAGATGAGAGGATGAGGAAGAAGTGGAAATTTCACAAGAATATGTAGGTAGGGGATTCATGAGGCTCTTCTTCTCCTCCTCCTTGATTTAATGAGGCATGATTATCTAGTTTTTGTTCTCCTTCTTCTCCATTTCCTTCTCATACTCCACAAACATTTTGTTAACTTTGTTGACCATGTTGTAAAAGGCCTTGTGAAAATTTTTCTCTTACTCCATCTAAGCGTCTTCATCTTTAAGTTTCCTTCATCATGCTACACACCCTGATTCTTGATCAAAGGATTTAAGTTTGCCTTCATCGTTTTGGAGTTTTCCCCTAGTTATCATACACTTGCAATTCACATCAGAAGAAGACCAACTTGATACCAAACTTTATCTGAATATCTATACTTCATTGATGCATACAAAATTGCAATTAAAAGAACATGTAACCAAAAGTGCATACACTTAAAAAAGACAGAAATAAAAGACAACCATCAAGAGAAAGAGACACCCAAACTTGATAACGATGTTCACCCAATGTGGGCTACGTCTCCAACCCTTGCTCAAAGTAGGGAGGCATTTTCATTCATCAAAAGTAAAATAAAAATGAATACATGAAAAAAATACACCTTATACCTCCAATTCTAGGGACGGCCTGAAAATGCACAACTCTATTGAAAAGAAGGATAGCAAATTTGGATTCGTGGAGAAATTTCATGAAATTTGACTATAAATTCAACCTAGTTTTGTTCCTATGACTCTGGACCATCCAGGAATTCTAAATATTCACTTCAAGATTCTCTACAAAATATTCCTCACAGATTCCCCTTGAATTTATCTTCAAAAACGCACCCAACCAGGTGTAGTTTTGACATGGTTGAGGTTCCACAGGCTTGCGGGTTTCGATGTCTATATGTTGTTCTTCCTTTTCCCTCACCCTGTTTGGGTGGACCTATAAAATCACACCACCTATGGCATGTTAGAAGTGGCCTAGACTAGGTCATCGGAGACTTGGGTTCA
Source organism: Pinus taeda (assembly GCA_000404065.3). NCBI lineage: Eukaryota > Viridiplantae > Streptophyta > Pinopsida > Pinales > Pinaceae > Pinus > Pinus taeda. Next base: position 22,850 of record APFE030244560.1, read on the forward strand.
AACCCGTAACTCGTGTTATTTTGCATTGTTTATTGTTAATTTGTGTTCATTGTATGAAAATTGGTCGTCGATTCTTATGGTAGAGTCATCTGGTCGTTCAATCAATTGATTCAATGGGTTCAAAGCCCATTAGTACTATTATTTATATCTATGTGTGTGTGTGTGTGGCAGGGTCAGGTCACTGACATTAGATCGCCCATCGATCAATTTTTTTTATATTTTTTTGAATTTAAATTTATAATACTGAAAAAAATAGTCGCCGGATTTTTAGTGGTGATTAGGAAAATTAAGTAAGCGATAATTTAGTCACTTTTGTGACCACAAAGGTCGAAAATTGTTCTCCATTAAGAAAACTAACTGTCTTCCAACTAGGACCCATGTGGTGCTTTTTGATTTGTTTGTACTTTCAAATGGGTTATTGACATCATGTTGACATCATCTGCCATGTAGCGTCCTTCAGTTGACTACCCACTGACTATACTACCACATCATCATGTTGACATCAATAACTATATAAATTACATCAACATCTGTAATTTTGACCTAAGCTACCACGTGGCACCCTATGTAACCTGCCTGCAAAAAATTTAGTTGTTTCATGAAAATTGCAATAGGCCACTACTTTCACATACAGTGTCAAATTGAGGTTTTGTTCATGTATTTGGATTCATAATGATGATATCTTCAATTTGAAATAGATTTCGCTGAGTTTTGAGCACTTCAAAAATTTATCCTTTTAGGATCCTCCTACACCAATCACATACTTCATCATATGGGGTTATTAGATTCAACTCCACATGGTTGCAATTTAAGCATCCAAACCTTTGTAGAAAAAATGTTATAGAGAAAATTCAAAGATGACCTACTTGTAGCAAAAAACCCCTAGAACCTAAAGCTCTAATACCAAATGTTATGCAACGAGTTCACAAAGCAAAAGAAAAGATAGATAAATGACTTTAAAATTATCCTTTTCGATGGGGGGACTTCCTTTACAATACATAAATGGATAATTCTTAGATGATGCAAGTGATAAGACCACCTTGGTGTATATAGGAGTCTAAGCGGTAACAATATAATTAGAGCCTACATAACAATAATAATGTAAGGGCACAACAATAATGCTAGTGATATTATATGGAGCACAACAATAACAATAGGGGGATACAGTAAGAGTAACAATAATGTGGATACACTATATTATAAGGGCCTAGCACAATTTATTTGTAAGGTCAATCTTTTGATCATATTTTCTTTAAGAGGATATAATCAAGCCTTGCTAAGTGGCTTCTCAACTACCCAACACATCAACGTGTTATAAAGGCTTTTTCTTATAACTTATTTTCAAGTACTTGTCTCAAGATGATATGTATAACTTAATTTTAGTGTACAATGTAGTTCCTTTACAAGTTTTTTGAGAAATGTCCACAAATAATGTATCACTATCTCAAATGATACTTTTACGAAACTTCACATTTTTACTGAAAATGAATAAAATTAGTATTATTTTTTTTCTCAATGAGATATTTTTGAAAAAAAATTCACTATAAATAGCTTTGATTCATTATTTATTTGCGTTTTTTGTAAACCGTGAAGGAAATCCATAGTTTTTTGATATTTTTTTCTCATACAAATAAAGGAGTACCCAAATTAGTGTTTCATCTTCTAGATTTCATCAATTAACAAATCATACAAAACTTAATAAATTTGTTACCCACTTTACTAATACTAAACCATTCATACCTTTCATTAGCCTACATTTCATTTTTCTCTATCCAAAAATAGTCACCCAAACATCCATTATGAATATTTTCTTTTAAGTACCAGGTGTACAAAACCCAAAAGGGTTTGACGTTTTTGATGTATTAAGTCTATACTTACCAGCTCTGTAATTTTTGACTTTTGTTCGTGTTTTATAATACAAAGCCATATGTTGACTGATGATCATTTGAAGGAACAATTTGAATTAAGTTAGCAGCTCAAACTAGTCAGTTGTAAAGGGCACCCACACTAAAGAAGGTTTTCTTTTCATTTGTTTTGTTTGTTCATTTTTAATTTCATCATTTTCTTTTAGCAGTGTTTATAACTTAGGTTGACTTCTTGTAGTTTGATTTCTTTTAGTTCTGTTCAGTAGCATAATGTTAGAATTCAATTGCGCAGTCTTGTTTCTCCAATCCATTTCATAAAGGAAACAACTTTGTTTCTAAACAGAGTAAGATTGAAAGTAATGAGGATGCATTATTGATTAGTTTACTCACTGTTTTTGTTATTTATTTCCTAGTTTAGGTTGTCAATGCACTATGCTAGTGAATGTTATTGGTCACCATTTCAATCTGATATCCATCCTAAACTAAATGGTTAAACATTAATTTTACGTAAGGGTTGAAACCAATCAGTTACCTTCTGCATGTTTTTATTTAGTTTTTTCTATATCATGAAGTAAAAAAGTTGCTTGAATTCCATCTCAAAGATGTTATCTTTCAAAATTGAAGGTTAGAGTAACTAGAAGTACTTTAGTTAATTTCATTCCCTGTATTTATTTCAACATGACTTACAACTTTACCTTTTGGTTTTAAGAATTAGATTCATGAATTAGGGTTAGATGACAAGATAAGATAGATGCTCTATTTTTTTCCTTCTTTTAACTTATATTTTGACTAGTTTTAAGCTCTTGCGTTCACCTTTAGGAAGTTTAGATTTAGTTTCTCATAGTTCTAATTGTACATCGTTAGGAATCAAACAACAAAAACCCCCAAAACAATATAAAATACAAAACAACAAAGTAATAAGGGTTAACTAAGCACATACACTGCACTATACTTCATCAGCTTACGAACTTCAATTGATAATTTATGCAAAGCAGTTTAGGACACTAAATTGACTAAACAAGTGATGAACAACATTATTCTTCTACTTAATGCAATAAGTTCTTTATTTGACTTTTCAATCTATGTTTTAGTATTACATTTGTAATCAAGAACCTTTTACAATCATTCAAGATTTGAATAAATAGAGATACTACCTATTGCAAAAGGAATTTGTCCCATACAATAACACCAAAGTGTTTAATATATAAATAGCTAGGGACTATATTAAAATGATATATATATATATATATATATATTATATATATATATATATATACCCATGTCAAATTCTTTTGCCTCATTTTACTATAGTCCCAAGCAATTTATGTACTTAACAACTTGATGCTATGGTATGGAACAAGTTCCTTTTGCAATAGGTAGTATCTCTATTTCTCCGAATCTTGAAAGATTGTAAAAGGTTCTTAATTACGAATGTAGTAGTTCTTCTTATATTTATTTAATTCACCACTAAAGAATGTCATGAGCTTACCTTGATGACATAAAACTGCTCCCTCATTGAATGACTTGCATCATGCTCAATTTGAAATAGTATATTGAAATTGGTAAGTGTTAATATTTGGTGTTTAATATCCTACTTCTTCAAAATTTGAAAACTCTTCTTTATTGCTTTTTTCCATTCAAAAGTCCCTTTTCTCATGCATGCAATCAGTGGTGCATAGATTTAAGTAATGTTCTAACAAGCTTCCTAGAGAAACCTAACATGCCATGAAAGCTCATAACATGAAAAGTATATTTTACTGTAGCTTAGGGGGGATTTTAAGGATGGAAATTTCCTTTAATTTGTATCAACCTTAGTGATTGTTACTAGTCCCTAATATGCAAGTTACAAAATGTTTAGTGATATTTTCCTAAAAATTGTTCAATTTTCTAAGGTTTTTATATATTTTCTATAAAATTTTGGTGATTTTAAGGTAAAATAATTTTATACCAATAAAATTCCACACTTGTTTTTTAGAATAAATGGAATTGTTGAATCATCTTTGAGAAAAATCCTAGTAAATAAGTCTATCGGTGAAAGTAATTCCTTAATTGTCTTTGGTGTAGGTAATTAAACAAAAATTGTTACCCCATATGTATCTAGTTTTTAGCCTTCTTGTGAAACCAAAAAAATGTAATATCCCATTTCTTCATGCAAAAACAAGACTTTCCTAATTTTTGTAAACAATTTCTCCTCTTGCAACCATGATAGCACTTTACACGAAGAAAATTTTCTTCTCTAAATTTCCTAAAAACTAAAATATCATTAAGATACAAAACATCAAACCTTACAAGAAAGGGATTCAAAAATTTATTCATTAATTCCATGAATTGAATAGCTGCATTAGTTAAACCAATAGTGATATATGGTCATTCAAAATCCCTATCTTCATCATCAATGTTATTTTCCATTGATCACTTTCCCTAATTATATTACGATAATATCCACTTTTGAAATCTATATTTGAACATATCAACTTTAGGTAGAGACATAGGATGGGGCTAAATACTTTTCAGAAGGAAACAACTAGGGTTTCCTCTGTATCATTATTACTCCCCTTCGTGTTGATCATTTTCTATAAATCTGGGATTTCATTTGTAGTTGAGGGTAGATTTGTCCAATCTTCATGCACTACTATACATGAGGGGTGTTTAACACAATATTTGAGTAAATTATCTAAACATGAGAAAAAAACAAACTTGTGTGTTGTATTAAATATTGTTTTTAAGTGGGTGTCTCAAATTAATTGTCTTAAAAAGTTGTCTCAAATTAATAGTCTTAACAAGTTGTCTCTATAGAAGCAATATATAACACAAACATTATTGGCTCTTGGGAGACAATTTCATTTTCGTCTCTCCAAAGACAATACTTGGGATTAAAGATATTGTATTTATAGAGACAATAAGTCTTTAATCCTAGCTATCGTCTCTCTAGAGACAATAAACAATTATATTTAAAAGAAATACAATATTGTCTCTTAAGATACAATATAAAGCAATGAATCTAGAAAATATCTCACCATTGAAATAAATCAATATAAAAAATACCTAATTTAAAAATAAAACACAATATCATTCATTAATTCATGTTTGGGCACAGTGGAATTGAATCACCAACCTCATGGTTATAAGGAAGGTGCTTTTCCATTAAGCTAGCACCCTTTAAAAAATTATGTGATTTATAGTAGTCCTTGAAATTGCATACATAGGCATGATTTTTTTTAAATGCTCAACACAACACAATCTTTATTAAATATATAATCATGCAACACCTATTTTTAACTTAATAAAAAATAACTCAATCAAGTTACCTAAATTTCACACCCTTATAGCATGACCCAAACAAGAAGCTAATAATACACAATACTCTACAAACAATTTAATGTAGCCCTACAAAGAAAAGTAACTAGAATTATTAGAAGTTGTTAATATCTTGCCACAACAATTAAATTTCATATTGTTTTCTGCACCAAATTTTGTTGATAAATAAATACAAAATGGGTCCCACAAAGGCTACAAATCTCTTCATTGACACCATTATCACTTGGTTTGATTGATTGCAGCGAAATGAATATTTATTTTAACCCATTTGAACACTCATATCTATGAAAACCTCATTTAGAAAAAATATGAAAACCTTAGTTAGCAAAATGAGTAGCTCCTTTAGCCCATCCTATGCTCCTCCCTACCATGTCTATATATGAAAACCTCGATTTTGCATATCTGTCAATTGATTTTAATATAAAAATGAAAAAAATGAAAAGCCTCATACATGACCTAAGATCCAAATTAATCTAATTAAATGCTTCAGAGGATTCATCTTAATTAATTTTCTTAAACAACCCCTCGTCTAGTAATGCCTAAATCTTGCATTGCTATCATTGGAACAATTGAGAAGTATGGGGATGGGTGTAGAAAAAAATTGTGAGTTCTATGCATATCTATTAGCCGAAGCTCGAATCTAGTCTTCATATTTAAAACATCAGTACTAAAATGATCTAAAAATCTAAATTTGTCACTCCTGGTGGTGATCCACTAGTGATGGGAGTATCCGGACATCACATCTCCCATGGTAATGAAATAAACAATCATAATCCATGCATTGTTTGCAAAAATACAAATCTATGATAAAACCCTAACACAGTGCCCACAAATAGAATCAATAGTTTCACCATAATTAGAAGCCTTCATGTGAACAAAAAAATTCAACCAGTAACTGAATTCTTATTTCTGAGAGAATACCCACAAGGATTATCACTACAAAGCAATAATTCCTACACCAATTACAGTTGTTTCTAGATTGAAAACTACACTAGGGATACTATATGCAGACTCCATTTCCGTTATCCTTGACTTTTCTATTGACAATAGGGGCAATCATCACTATCTTCCGAAGCCAATGCCTTTGAGGTAACCCCATTGACATACTTCTTAATCTCTTCCTCGTGGTCTAGCGATATGTCCTAAATTTACAACTCAATGAATGAGTGATTTATTGAGCCCTGCATTGTGTACATGATTGAAATTTCCCTAGATATATTGAGAATTGTTTTGATTACCTGATTTGTAGGAAAAATAGAAAATTGTCTTTTGGCCTCCTCTATTTGATGATATTTTCTATTTATTAGGAAAATAAATGATAAGATCTGCTTCTATTTAAAGTCTTGAGTCTTCTCCTTCTGGTGCAAGGAGGATGGAATGAATGAAGAGGGATGAAGCATTTGAATTGTCATCTAATTTGGCTAATTTATGTAGTTATCCAACATTTTACCTTCTCTAATTTCATATGTTGCAAGTTATGAAGCCCCCTAACTGATGGAGTGGTGGTGGTTTCTCAAACACTATGCCTGGCAATGATTGTTGCTCTTTCACTTTGGCCACTAACTATGCTTCGAGATCCTTTACTTGAATGACATGTAAAATTAGCCAAAGCCTTAAGGTTATACAACATAACAAATAAATATCCCTAGCAGATGAGACGATAGTGCATTGAACTCAAACATAAAGTTAATCTAAAAAGAGAATATAAAGTTTCAACACTACCTTCTCCTAAAGATTTCTACACATATGTTATTTTCCTTTAAGTTTTTCCAAATATTTCAATCTCTCCTTCTCTGCTTTTTGTCTCTACTCTTTGAGCCTGTTTTCAAGTTTTTCTTGTAGTTCTTTTCCTATCTGTAATCATTTCCCTTTCACTTTGGCCTCAAGTTGTGCTTCAAGATCCTTTACCTACATGACTAGTAATATTAGGTAGAATCTTACTTTAATACATTGAACCAGTCAATAGGAAGCTTTAGCACTTAAAAAGAAAGTTAAATAAAAAATGAGAATAAGCATTAGTGTCTCTTAAAGATTTTATCCAAGGCTGCTTACATTCTAAGAATATGCAAGTTAGAAGAAATGAAAGGGACAAGCCTGTGCCAGACCTTTTCTAACAAAATTTCAACCTTCTTAACCTTTACTTCAAGTATTTCATCCTCTTTGATCATTTCTCAAGCATTATAATTTGAACCCTTTAGTTTCACATCCAAGTTCTACATGTTCTCGTCCATCTTCTGCATCATGTCACCCCTTACCTTTCCTTCTTGTTTGGCCTCCTCAAAATACACAAAGGCATTCACACATTCAAGAATAGCCTAACCAACATAACGTAAGGGGAATTTTTTGAATTCAATAATAATACTCATTGAAAATATGCATGAAAAATAATTCTAATTCTATGCTAACTAGCAATGTAAAATCAATTTATTTCAAAGTACCATTTGTTTATATTTCAAAATCTCATAGGAATCAAATTGTTTCCATGTTGGACCTAGTTGTATTACCCTCACTCTAGTGGAAAAGTTCAATGAACTTAAAGGAAAAAGCACATGAAGAGAAAGGGTATTGGAATGGCACCTAATGAATCTTGGAGTAAATTTGTAAGCTTAGAATTGCTAAAATCACCAAAAACAATAGTCATGTCATTATTAAATATAATTTCAAAAAGAGACACAATATGCAAAAGGAAGTGACAAATGAATAATAGTGAAACTCTTTTGAACCCTTCAGATAGTTGCAATGCAACAAACCTATATGGTATGTGGTTGTTTTTGGTTTCTAATGTAGATATAAGATCACCAAGAATAGAAAGAGATTTGTTGATAGATTGAGCTTCCATAAGACACTCCCATTGAACATATGTTTTCTCTATTCTCTCACTTTTTTCCAGATCAACGAACCACAACTTTCTCCTGGTGCATTCCCCGCTGATTAAGTTTTCTCTCTTTACCATCACACAAAGTACATTGTGCATGGTAAATCACAAACTTTCAATAACTCGTTACCATAGCAAACAACAAAAACAAATCAAAACTGCCTCACTAGCTTATATTGTGACATAAATCAAGTAATTCACACATGCAAAAACAAAATATTGTAATTTTCTTTGAGTGTGTCATAAACTATTCAAATAAGTACTTTCTGATAAGATAAATTTTGATAATTTCTTCAAGGAAGTTATCAACTATTTTACAAATTGGTACTGTTCGACTAAATTTAGTCAATATTTTTTATTCAACAAATTGCCCAATAAGTTCTAGCATAGGATCAAGTTTATTATATGTCCTTCGCCAAATTTATCCTAATTTATCCATTTTATGTAGCAGTATGAAGTAAGCCATGATGAAAGAATGCGCACCAGTGACAATGACTACTATTTTTATTAGAATTGGTAGATCCAATGTCCCTTGCACTACTTCCAGTTTGGAAAACATCCAAAACCTCATTGATAGTGTGTACTAGGACTTCATCAAGGCCTGGAACATGATGGACACCTTCTGCTACCTTTTGTTACTTAAAGCCTAATGACAAACCACAAAGTTATTCTCTATTTTTTCTGTCAAATAAGAGTGGAGCCTTCAATCAATTGAAAACATGATTACATATAGTACACGTCTTTACAAGTTTAAATACCAGTAAAATACAAACTTTTTGATGAAAACAAATAATAGGGTCAACAATACACTAAAAATAACACAACAAAAAAATTTACCCTCTTTTACCGAAAGACTAACTGTGAATAAATCCCCGTCGTCAGTCTGGTTCTTGATCTGGCGGTTGACACAACATCTCTTCGGAAACTTGCGCACCCCTTAACTATTGTCCGGACCCAATAATGCCAATAAAACTTTGGTCAATAAAAGATCGAGTTCACTCTTAGATGTAACTTCTCTCCACTTTGAAACTTGATAACCAATCAGAAGGCATCGCGCCAGAGACTTGCACACCACTAAACCGTAATCCAGACTTGATATCATCAATGAATTTTTGTTCTATAAAATTTTGGGTCCACTCTTAGCATCAACCTCCCTCCTCTTTGAAACCTGACATCCAATCTAAAAGCATTATTTTATAGACTTGCACCCCACTTAACTACAATCCAAACCTAAAAAGGAAAATAAACCTTTGCTCTGAAATTTTCGGGTCTGCTCTTAGACTTAACCTCCCTCCACTTTAAAATTTGATATCCATTCAATGATCGGGGGTGCCTAAAACCTACGGTCTATGCCTACTCCACTAGCATGAAGGATATAGGTAGTTGAAACCCCTTAAAGGGACGTGATGCCAGTGCCAGGTAATAAGATCGATGGTCAAGATTAAAAGCGACACTTCAATCAGGTTCAAGGATGTCTTTTGGTCTTCCATGATCTAAAAACTCCTATGAATAATACCCCCGCCTCTTCATCCTTCTCTTCACATCATGTTTATGTCATTCCTTCATCTTACCTCTTCATCATTCTCTTCACTTCGGGTTTGTGCCATTCCTTCACCTCCCACTTGTCTTCCTCCTACTCATTCTTCATTGGTCTGGAGATTCACCATGTCTTTTTTTGCGTGTCGTTGACAATCAACGCACATTTTTCCAGAGGGCATAGAATTCCACTCATACCAAATATATCTTTCCTTACATAGCACCCCTTCATTCACCTGATGATCAACTAAAATATTGGCTTTCCTTCTCATGTGAACAAAGCTAAATGTTCTCAAGGTTTGCAAGTAGGAATGAATACGTTGAAAGACCTTCGAAAGCCTCCAATGTTTCAACACTTTTCCATGTGTCGTTCCATTACAAATTTCCTTGGTGTTACACTGAATTTTGTCACCCTGACTATTTGCAGTATGTGGCCTCATCAATAGCCACATTGTCCTCTTTGTCAAGCCCCATACCTCTGCTCTTCATGTCA
>APFE030244566.1:1288-51905 GCA_000404065.3 Pinus taeda
CATCATCCAACTTGCTTATAGAAATCATATTTCTGGCCAACGCAGGAATATGCAGAACACCCGGAAGGGTTCTAACCCTTCCACCTTGCAACTTCAACTTTACTTTTCCGCGAGCAATGATTCTAGCCTTCCTATCATCTCCTAAGAAGAGATCACCACCATCGTATTTCTCATACTCACAGAACCACTCTCTATGGGGAGTGAAGTGAAAGGATGCACCTGAGTCAATCAACCATGCCTCATGATCTACATGTGTACTTGAAGAGCCAAGTACACATCCCCACCTTCATTTGAGGTGGTTTTCGCCACTGCAGAAGGAGCATCATCAGATCCCTTTCCTTTTGTCAGGAGCTTAGATTTACACTCCCTTTTGAACGTGGCCCTTCCTTTCCGCAATTTCCAGCACCCACCTTTGTAGGTTTTCGTGAGATTAGATCTCCCTCTAGATTTAGATCTCCACTCGATGACTATTTTTGTTTCTGTTCTGGGAGTCTCCCGTACAGACAGCATTACCAATTCTGGTTGTCCATATTTTTCCGTCTCATCTCCTCCGTCAGCAGGTTGAGGATTTTCATTCAAATGCAAAGCAGTTGCATTGCTACCTATTGCAAAATAAGGACTATCCACGAGTCTTGTAGAGGAACACAACAACTGATGCATTATCTTCATCTGGACAATTCTTTATATCACAGATAATCACTTGCTTACCAACGTATATACATGCATTCAAATGCTCTTCACTGAGTCTCCATTCTTTCATCTCGGTTATACAGCTTTTTTTCCGCAGGAACAGTTTTATTCACCAGAGACTTAGATTGGTACAAAGTCCCTAACTTGTCCCATAAAGCCTTCGCCGTAGCTTCCCCTGATACATTCAACATTACTGAATCTGAGACACACAATCGTATTGTGCTCTTTGCCTTCCGATCCAACTTCTTCCATTCTTCATCGGTCACTCCCGTTGGTTTAGTACCCGGATCTACCGCGATCCACTGATCTTTATCCACCAACAGATCCTCCATCTTGAGTTTCCACAACTCAAAACTCTGACCATTGAACTTCTCACTCTCTATCTTTCCGCTGCTCGCCATCTTCTTTCACCACCAGAATCGATCTCGCAGATCTCCCACTGAACAGGGTCTACCACAGGCCCGAGCGAAACCCCTCAGCAACAAAGGCATCCCCTTGAAGCCAAAACAGCTCCGATACCAAATGTAGTTTTTAACCCCGTACAGAAATTACCTACATACGAATTCTAAATCATAGGAAAAAATAAAAATGCGAGAGCATAAAACATAAAACACATATACACAGAGATTTCCCACTGGATCCCGAAACCGGGACTACCAGCTTGATTTTTCATTATGTTCCTTTCAATGTTACAATACATATTTATACATGTCGAAGCATCCAATACCATGGACCGAAAACCATTGCATCTAAAACCATGGACCGAAAACCATCGCGTCCAAAAAACATGTGCGAAAATCATGCACAAAACCATAGGCGGGTCCGCCCAACCTAACATAGGGTCCAAAACCAAAATTTTCCGGGGCGCTGCCCCAGACCCCATAAAGTGGGGTTATGGGTACCCCTCAAACCCCCTGTTAACTATGTGGAAAGAATATAACACAACCCAACAAGATTTTTCTCGACTCTTAAAAATTGAAAAAGCAAAGTTGTGTCAAAACATCATTAAAATTTATTAAATTCAAAATAACATCCTTGTTCCTTTGTTGATCTTAGGTTGAGATAATGGAGTCCACCAATCATGGAATCCCTCTCGAGGGGAATCCTAGTCCATTTTCTTCTTGGGGAAATATTGGTGCTCCGTATATGGCCACATTGTCCCTTCTAGGAATCACAATTGGTCTGTCGGTATGGCTATTCTCAACCTCTATCGTTCAAAATACCTTAATTCCTCAGCAATCGAATCAGCAACTATTTGATACTAAAGTTGACCATTCACCTTCTACATCATTTGTTTCTCCCTCCCCTTCTTCCTCTTCGCTTGGTGAAAATGGTGACACTAGTAACCAAGTGGTTGAGAAGAAGAAGAAAGGGAAAGAGAAGAAGAAGAAGAAGTCAGTTAAGAAAGGGAGCAACCATGAATCATCTTATGAAAATCCGCACATTAAATCTCCTAAATATCCTTGTCTAATTTGCAAAGGAAACCATTTTCATCGAGATTGTCCTTGCATTCCACAGATCTTGAGAGAATGGTCCCCCTGTTTGCACCATCCGGTGTCGTCAACCTCTGGAAATCATGTTGATAGCACACCATCAACTAGTGAAAATGAAGTTTCCAGAAAGAAAGGAAAGATCAAAATTCCATGTCTATTATGCGAAGGAAACCATTCCCTTCCCTGTTGTCCTTTTTTGGATGAGGCCAAGAGAATCTTGCATAGCCGTCCTACTTCACTGCAACGAATTCCACCTGGATATAAGAAACTCACCTCAAATTCTTTACTAGTTGAAAATCCAACTGACATAACTCAATCGTCGGTCGAAACACCTATCGTTGATAGTGAACCTTCTGAGTCCATATTAGACCAAAGTTAGTAGGTCGAGATGGCAGTCGACCCAGTCTTGCCTTCAGAAGGTCCGCCTTCAGATGATACAATTTCCAAATAGAATGAGAACGATACCATTCAAATTCTTTTTGTTAATACAGAGTCTGATGAACTTGGGGGCAATCCACCCATTCCTTTACAACAGGAGGAAAAGTCCCCAGTTCAAGGGGTTCATTCAACCATTTATTCGGTACCCCCTCCAAGTAGTCTGATTGCTTCCTTCAATTGGAATCGGTTAGCAAAGTCCTTCCTTCCTTCTAATGTACCATTATGAATCACAGTACAAGTCTACAAAATGATCGTGTCTAGCACTATCATAGATGAAGGGGCTTCAGTGAGTATCCTTGCCTCAACTACTTGGAAAGTGCTTGGTTCACCATCACTTATGCCTGTTACACAAAAATTTTCAGGCTTCAACAAAGGAACCAGTCGACCGTTAGGCATCCTTCCAAAGATGTCGATAACTTTGAAAAGGAAAACCATTTACTTGAATGTGATGGTGGTCCAGGGACCATTAGATTACAATCTACTCCTTGGACGTGACTATGTTTATATCATGGAAGCTATTGTTTCCACACTCTTTCGAGTGATGTGTTTCCCGCATGAAGGCAAAATTATCCAGCTTATCGACCAACTTTCATTTCTTGATTCAAACATAGCTCCAAGTCAAACATAATCCTTAAATGGTATCTTTGCATCAAGAGTGTCTCTTCAACCTTCATTCCATCCACTTGATTGTAGTGAGTAGTCCGATGAATGAGACGAAGCTTAGGGGGCATGCACCTTGGTCTACTTCGGCAGACGAACCCAGCTGAAAAGATAGGTTTCCCTATAGGGTATGTGATTGGTATGAAACACCATTCACCTTTGTCTATGCTTCAGATGAAGCTAAGTGTTTTTGTCTAAACGCTGATTAAAAACAATCCTACTTAACCACAGTAACTTCCGCATGGTTACCTGGAGACTCTCCTTTTCTCAATGCCTGGGGGTTTGGAAACTTTTTTATGCAAGTGACAAACGACCATTTTCATTTTTTATCTTTTTATATTTTTTAGATTTTTAGTTTTCAAACTTCTTAGGTTAGGTGATTGGTCTGATCCACCTTTCACCTTTTTCTGCAGCGCGCAGACGAAGCAAAGGAAGTGTTTTGTCTAAACGGAAGACAAAACCATCCTACCTAACCTCAGTAGTTCCTTAGCTTTCTAGGTTTGTAAGCTTTTTAGTCCGGTTTTTTCTAGCTTACATAAAAAGGAAACTGAGCGTATGTTATCATAGAGTTCAAGCTCACTAAAAAATGAACCTACCAATGAGAGACATCTTCGACTACCAGAGAAGCAATTTTATCGCATGGTTCAAGCTCGTTAAAATTTAAACCTACCACTGAGCATAGTTTCTCTCGATTCAAGCTCATTAAAAAATGAATCCACCCTCAGTAACTAACCTTTGTGATCGCCCTACTATCAGCGTTTTGAACCTTGGTTGTGTTCCTACCATCACCTCCATTCTTTTGGCCGATCATACGCTTCCACTTGATTGTTTACCCTTTTTGAGGAACTGCTGCGACGACTAAGTATGTTAGCCACCCTCTTCACATCACCATGTTTTGAGAAGTTCCAAGCTTACCCAGAACCAGTTTCTATCCTAAAACACCACTTGTTCCTTAAAAACAAGTCTCCTTTAAACTCTTTTTAGACTCGTTAAATATGAAAAGGTTGTCAAGCTATTGGCCTTTCCAGCTCATTAAAGTAAAGGGAAGCAACATCCCTCTTGTACATTTTAATATTTTTGGACCTGAGGGATTATCCCACAAAAATATCGAGCGCTTGTCTTTTTCGGCTTGCTAAAGAGATCGAAAAGTCATCCCTTTCATATTATATTAGTCTTTTTCAGACTTAAGGGATTATGCTATGAAAAAAGAACTATTGGAGTTTCCTTTTTGTCCCTTTTCAAACTCTCTAAACATGAAAAGGACAAAGTTATCCTTTTCATTGAACTCGTTAAAACAATAGCAAAAAACTTGTCCACCCAGACAAAAACGAGTTTCACTGTCGCTAGGCTCGCAAAAACATAGCGACAGGTTTGCCATAACTGTTATAGACATATTTGGGCACTACAACCCCAATCTTATATGTTGATAAACCAAGGGCTCTCTAACCCCTAAAAGTGTTGTTTCGTACCCTAAAGGATCATGGTCAACCAATCACATCATTCCCCAGAAATTCCACCTGAAAAACCACTTAGAACTAGCCAAAACTGGACCATACTAACTGCTCCACTGTCAAGGTGCGATGTGTACTGACTCCTACACTAGCCAGGTGCAATGCATACTGAAGAGGCCTTTTTTAGGGTGTGATGAGTGAGAATGAACAAATGTCTAAGATAGTTTGCTAAGTGGATGCTCATGGAATCTTCTAGAAACTTCTCCTATGACACTTACCTCTCTGAATTTTCCCAGGGATGAGTAAGAGATCCAAGAAATCTCCAAGTGGAACCAAGGAATACAAGTGGAATGACACTAATCAAAAACCTAGAGATGACTCACACCCTTACAGACATCTATAAATGGATCCCTCATCTGAGAGATCTAGAGGCTGGAATTTTGTGATTTGTAACGAAGTATTAATAGTTTGTCTTTGAGAGAGAACATTGTATTGTTGGGTGATCTTGCTTTTCATGAGGTGAAGAGGGCTTTGATGCTGGGAGGATGATGCTGGATCAGACAGCTAGGTTGTAATCGTCTCTTCTATTATTAATAAAGTTCTTTGATTTTTCCTCCATACAATCGTGTACTTGTGAATCTTGTTATTTGTGAATGCCATTGTATGTTCAATGTATTTCTGATTCTGCATTGTTTATGATATAATAGATCGAGATGCTTTGATGGTGTTTCGTTACTTTGTTTCTACATATTTTCTCTAAGTGGGACAAGTAGGATAAGAGTTGCAAGCTCTATCAAGGGGGAGAGAAATCAACCAAGGAGTCAAGCGGAAGATTCAAGTTGGCCCCTTTACTTCTCTCTTGTCTATCATACATAAAGGAAATCACAAATTGCTTTGATTGTTTGTTTCTGGAATAGTTGCCAATCCTAGTGGGACTAGTAGATCGAAAAGATACTGGTTTTCTTGGAAACACTCCTCCAGGAGCACTCCCTCCCTGGCTCACTCAGGATGTCGTAGTGGTACCTAGGAAGCAACATCCCTTACCCAAGAATTCCGAAAGAGTATTGCCTAAATTTGACCCTAAGAAGGGAGACACTGCTTATAACCATATTCACTCTTTCTTCTTGGTCGTGCACATGTTGGGGGTAACTGATGAAGATATAGTATGTCGCCTATTCCCTTTTACTCTGATTGGTGCGGCCTCCACATGATACTTTAGCTTGAGAACGGGATCGATCACCTCATGGGCTGCCTTTCAACATGCCCTTTTAGACAAGTATGGCGATGCCAAAACCCATGGAGGCTTAGTTCTAGAACTATCCCATTTGAAAATGGAAACCAAAGAAAAGGTCAAGGATTTTAACATCCAGTTCAACACCTTGTTCAACAGAGTCCCAGCTAATGCTAGACCTATTGAGGAGGTGCTCATGGAATTCTACATCACTTCTCTCTCTGTCTCTACTGTGATGTTGGTCAAAAGGAGTAACACACAAACCTTACAGGGTGCTATCGATGAAGCAGTAAAAGTCGAGAATGAAATGATCAATCTCATAGAATGTCATCATACAACAAGAGAAAAGGAAGCCTCTCAAGCATCCATGAAGAATAATCGGAGTGATAACAAAGGGGCTAAAATCAAAGAAAAGGATACCACAGATGTAGAAGGTTTGCAATTAGATCATCAAGAAGTTGACAAACACAGTCATCGATATGAAAAGGAATTCTAGAGAGAGTACAAGCGGGAGTGGAGGAGAGTATAACAACATAAAATATTTCAAACCTTTCTATCGTAAGAAGATAGAAGGTAGTCATGGTCCACTTGCACTGCCTGCTCCACCCAATGAAGGGAATTTAAATACATAAGAGCTGGCTCTTATCGGATCACTCCTTCTCCAGGAAGAACCTATAGTGGAGCTAGAGCCAGAACAATAAAATGAGGAAGAATACCAAGTAGAAGAGCCCTTGGAAGAAGAATCTCAAATAAATGTACTATGGGATTTCTCCACAAATGAGAATGATGACGACGAAGGAGACAGTATGGCAAAAATCTGCATTAATGAAATCCATACATAAAGTAAAGGGCCACTCGTGGGCGTGATGAAACCTATAGATCAGACAAAGAAACATGTTCACCCTTTGAAGGTATTTGCTCCCAAGGTTCCTATTGAGAGGAATAAACCTAGTGGTGATTCCAAGAGTGCGCCAATCGTGAGCTATCCTCAGAAAGAAAATGCATATCCAAATGCAATGAAGCGAACTCACAATGGTAAAGTCCCACCTAATAATGGAAAAGCCAATATGTTTACTCTACCCTATCCTGTTTATAACATTGATTACAATATTGTGGATGATCTTAAGAAATCTTGAGCTAATATCATGTATTCTTATTTGTTAAAATTAATGCAATAGACAGATTTGCTCTTAAAATCTATGAATGAACGAAATTGCAAACCACCCTCCATTCTGAGCAACCAAACCCAGAAGTCGGTCTTTAGACCTGTTAGTACTCCCAGTACAGCCCAAAAGCCAGCAACCATGGAAGCCACCCTATCAAAAATGAATCGAAACCCCCAAGATGTCAGGAAGGAAATCAAAATCCATGACTCCCCCTTTCCTTATCACATTTGAAATCTTCAACATGAACGTACACAATTTCTTGGTAGACTTAGGTGCCTTGTCCACTATGGTTCCTTACACTGTTGCTAAAAGACTTCATGCGATACCTGAGAAAACTGGAACTTGAATCATGCAATTAGACAGGACAAATGTGAAATTAATTGGGGAATTGAATGATGTATTGATTTGGATGATTTCTAAACCACAATACACACAAGTCATTGATATAGTTGTAGTCGACATACCCGAGGCTTATGGAATGCTGCTTAGCAGGAACTGGTCAACAAAACTAAATGGATACTTCTCAACTGATTGGTCCCATCTCTTGCTACCTCAGAAAGGAAAAGGTGATATGCTGAGAGTTGATCGAGAAAGATACATGAAGTATGTAGTGATAGAGCTAAACGGTCCCAATGAACCTGTAATGTTTACCAACTATATCCTTAAGAATTATAGTTTCAATGTTTGTGACACAGAATCCTGTTTTGGAGAATTCCATGTAGAAACAATTGAAGAAACTACAATAAACACATAGTTGGAAGCTCTCCCCTATAATCCAATTGATGAACCACCCTGTAATATAGTAGATGATAGAACTAGTTTCGTAGGAAGCAATTCAATTGATGTAACACTAGACTCTATATTTTTGACACTCTATTTTGATGGCTCTAACTGCCTTGAAGGTGCGGGTGCTGGGAGCATTCTCGTTGATCCATAAGGGAACCAACATCTGATGGCAAGCCGGTTGGAGTTCACGTGCACCAACAACATGGCAAAATATGAAGGCTTGCTGTAGGGCCCGAAAAAGGCCATTGATATGAAGGTAAAAAATATTAAAGTTTTTGGTGACTCATAGATAATTGTGGACCAGGTAAGAAAGAGGATACACTGCAATTCGCCACACCTGGTAAGGTACCAACATGAGGTATGGAACTTAATTGACAATTTTGATTCTTGTAATATCACATACATACCTCAAGGACAAAACTAAGATGCCGATCTGATGGCTGGTATGGCTACATAATGTTTGCCTAATTATAGATTAAAGAAGAATAAATGTTATATTGAATTGATTTTCAGACCATCCGTGCCTAATAACATCTCAAATTGGTGGGTGTTCGAAGATGAAAAGCAAATCCTTGAGTTCTTACACTGCGAGAAGACATTTAAGAATGAAATCATTGATGAAAAAGAGCACGATGGGCTTATAAATGAGAGGGACGATGAGGAAAAGGATTAGTCCAATATGATTCCCAAGTCAGTTGTCAAGATGGAGCACTTGTATGACTTGCATGGTAAATTCAAGAAGCTGACTAACTGCAAAACAGATAGCTCATCCATGAAGTATGAATTGGTCAACCTTGGAACCAAAGAAGACCCAAAAAATGTCAATTTGGGCTTGGGGTGCTCTCCACAAGAGAATGTTTCATTTTTCAAGCTATTTAAAGAATACAAGGACGTCTTTGCATGGACATATGGTGACCTAAAAACCTTTGATACCAGCATTATGCAACATGTAATTCCTCTGGAAAAGGAGGCTAAGCACTACCAACAAAAGCTTCGCAAGATGCATCCAAGCCTAGAACCATTGGTGAAGAAAGAATTAAACAAAATGTTGGATGCTAAAATCATTTTTCTGGTCAGACACACCGACTGGGTAGCCAATCTTGTGCCAGTAAGAAAGAAAAATGGAGACATCAGGCTATGTATTGATTTCAGAAACCTAAAAAAAGCATCGCAAAAAGATAACTATCCTGTCCCTTCTATTGAACACATTCTTCAGTGTGTTTCTGGGTCTGAAATGTTGTCCCTATTAGATGGGTTTTTAGGATATAATCAAGTGTTGGTATCTAATGGGTATCAGCTAAAGACAACCTTCAATACTAAATGGGGCACTTACGCATATCGTAAAATGCCTTTTGGACTTATTAACGTAGGCGCCACATTCCAAAGAGCCATGGACATAACTTTCCAAGGATTGATCAACAGATCAGTAGTAGTGTACATGGATGACATTACTAAGCATTCATATCGCAAAAGGGATCATATGTATCACCTGAAACAAATTTTTGAAAGATGCCAAAGATACGGAATATCGTTGAATCCCAAGAAGAGAATCTTCACAGTCACAGAAGGGAAACTACTGGGTCATATCCTCTCTAACGAAGGGATTGTTATTGATCCTAAAAGAGTAGAGACCATCGTGAGAATAAAACCCCCTACAAGTAAAATGGAATGCAATATTTCTTCGGGAAGATTAATTTTGTTAGGAAATTTGTTTCAGGGCTCGCATAAATAGTTCATCCCATGCATCTAATGATGAAAAAGAAAATTGTGTATAAGTGGAGCGATGAAGCTAAGAAATCATTTCAACGAATCAAGGAAGCAATTACAGAAGCTCCTGCATTGGTCAACCCCAATTTCGGCAAGGAATTCTTCTTGTACACTTTTGCTTCTAATCTTTCATATGTCATGGCAATGAAGTACCTATTTCTTATATGAGCTCTAATATTAAGGGAGCAAAACTAAACTACCCAGACGTTGAAAAATAAGGCTTTGCAGTTTCTAAAGCCATAGAACACTTCTACCCTTATTTATTAAAGGCCAAGACTAAAGTAATCATTCCCCATCCTGTTATAAGAGTCCTCTTCGTGTAGAAGCAAATGGGTGAACAGAGAGGGAATTAGATAACCATAGTTCAAGAATTCAATATCGATATCAAGTTGGCAAAGATAGTTCAAGGGTAGGGATTGTGTAGGCTAGCAGCAGAAGCCTTGGAGGATAAAGAATGGGCATCGGAAGAACCAAAAGCGCAGAGCATGCAAAACGAGCAAGTAGAACTCAGGGAGGAGCCCCTATGGATTAATGAGATGTTGATATATGAATGCGAAGCATCAGAAGCTCTTTTGGATCTTGAGAGTCGTGGTATTATGACATATGCTTCTATCTCACACTAGGAGCATGCCTTGAGCACATGGATGCATCACAAAGGAGAGAACTCAAATTGAAATCTAATCAATATCACTTGGCCAATGACACATTATACAATAAAAATTATGATGGAATCTGGCTGAGGTGTTTGGAAAAGGGTGATGCTAATCATGTCTTGAAGGAAATGCACGATGGCCCAGCAGGTGGTCACTACGGCGGAGAGACCATTGCTCACAAAATATTAAGAGCTGGATATTATTGGCCCACAGTGTTTAGAGACTCACATTCCTACTCTCGCAAATGCAAGGTGTGTCAAATTGCTGCAGGACGAGAAAGAAAGCCAACTGTTCCCCTCATGCCCATTATAATTTATCGCCCATTCCAACAATGGGGCCTAGATATCATAGGTGAGATCACTCCAAACTCTTCACAACAGCATAAGTATATACTCACAATGACTGACTACTTCACCAAATGGACTGAATCCATCCCACTTTGGAAGGTAAACGAAGATGAGGTAATATCATTTATTGAGAAATTCATTATCAACAAGTATGGCATCCCTGATGCTCTCATATTTGATAATGCTTCTTACTTTTCATCGATGAAATTAAATGAATTTTCTATTGATAAATCAATTCACATAAGATATGCATCAAACTATTACCCCTAGGGAAATGGAGTTGTAGAGTCTTCAAATAAGAACCTCTTACGCATAATCCGTAAATCCATCACTAACAACCAGAAGAACTGGCACAATGCTCTAACAAATGCCCTTTGGGCCGATAGGGTCACCCCAAAAGTGGCCTTAGGAAACTCCCCATACTTCCTCGTCTATGTATAGGAAGCCATGTTGCCTCCAAACGTTACCCTTCCCTCTTTATAGCTCTCCCAAGCTTCAAGAGGAACCCCTTCAACCTTACTTCAAGAAAGGATCAACCAACTACTGAGTTTGGAGGAATTGAGAGATAAAGCCAGAAATAAATTTAGAAATCACTAAATGATTATGAAGAGGTGGTTTGATCACCATCTGGTAGGAGATAAAGATTACCAAGTAGGAGAGCTAGTCCTGAAATGGGACAAGTTGAATGAGCCAAAAGGTAAACACACGAAATTACAACACTTATGGCTGGGCCCATTCCAAGTTGTGGAAGAAACTTTGTTAAGGAACTTATAGGTTAAAAACTTTACAGGGAGAAACTGAAAAACTACCCGTTAATGGGAAACATCTGAAGAGATACTTCTAGTAGCCACCACATGGTGGTTACCTCCTAAATAGGTTACGATTCATTTTATTTTTGCTGTTAGTTTAGTTACATTTCCGTCTTTTCCTTTCTTGTTTTTATGCAAAGTTTATTTTCCTTCTGTTTTGAATTGCAGTCCTTTTCAGCCAACTGATTTTGGTCCTCCAGTCTCATTTTTACCTTTTTAGATTGCCCTCATTCACCACCTTTAGCTTTCGCCTCCTTCATTAAGTTGTTGCTGAGTTTGCTGATCCTAAATCCATCATTACCTTGCAAATCAAACAAATTTTCAATGAGCCCATGAGAACTGGAAAATCAGAGGTGGAATTCAAACCGAAGCCACTCATTAGCATCTGAACTAGGAAAGATCTGTTGATAACATGGATACTTGGAGCATGTAGGGGCATCTTTATAAAACAAACAATGTGTAACTACAACTGGACTAGCATGGAGGAACGATACATTTTAAATAAATCCCACTCAGACCTAGCCTATGCTTGCCTGCAAGGTTTATAGTTATTCTCTATTGGTCCCATACACCACACTAAATTCTCCAATACCTTTCATCTACAAGTAAATCTCCTTTCATGGGCTAAACTCACTGTCATATACTATGTGGTGAATCCAATTGTGTTGTAGTCCTTGTGACTGAAACTAGAAGGACTTATTTAAAAGAAAATGAAATGTCAGGTCCTTGTGCCAATTTGGAAGGACAGTTTGTTTGGGAAGCCGGTTAGAGTAAGTATTGTTGCTAGGCTCAAAGTACCGGTTGACATCGCAAGCCCAACATTGCTTAATCTATTTAAAAATATTCAGAAATCACCAAATGATTATGAATAGGTGGTTTGATCGCCATCTGGTAGGAGATTAAGATTACCAAGTAGGAGAGCTAGTCCTGACATGGGGAAAATTGAATGAGTCAAAAGGTAAACACACGAAATTCCAACACTTATGGCAGGGCCCATTCCAAGTTGTGGAAAAAATTGGTCAAGGAACTTATAGGTTGAAAACTTTACAGGGAGAAACTAAAAAACACCCTATTAATGGCCAACATTTAAAGAGATACCTCTAGTAGCCACCACATGGTGGTTACCTCCTAAATAGGTTGGGATTCATTTTATTTTTGCTGTTAGTTTAGTTACATTTCCATCTTTTCCTTTCTTATTTTTCTGCAAAGTTTATTTTCCTTCTGTTTTGAATTGCAGTCCTTTTCAGCCAACTGATTTTGGTCTTCCAGTCTCGTTTTCACCTTTTCAAATTTCCCTCATTCGCCACCTTCAACTTTTGCCTCATTCATTAACCTATTGATGAGTCTGCTGATCATAAATCCATCATTACCTTGCAAATCAAACAAATTTTCAATGAGCCCATGAGAACTGGAAAATTGTAGGTGGAATTCAAACCGAAGCCACTCATTAGAATCTGTTGGGAACTAGGTGAGATCTGTTGATAACGTGGATACTTGGAGCATGTAGGGGCATCTTTATAAAACAAAAAATGTGTAACTACAGCTGGACTGGCATGTAGGAACACTATATTTTAAATAAATCCCACTCAGACCTAGCCTATGCTTTCTTGCAAGGTTTGCAGTTATTCTCAATTGGTCCCATCCACCACACTAAATTCTTCAATACCTGTCATCTACAAGTAAATCTCATTTCACGGGCTAAACTCAATGTCATATACTATGTGGTGAATCCAATTATGCTCTAGTCCTTGTGCCTGAAACTGAAAGGACTTATTTAAAAGAAAATGAAATGTCAGGTCCTTGTGCCAATCTAGAAGGACAGGTTGTTTGGGAAGCCGGTTAGAGTAAGGACTGTTGCTGGGCTCAGAGTACAGGTTGACACAACAAGCCCAACCTTGCTTAAGAGGTTTAAAAATATGGCATGATCCATGACTGCACCCCATTCAATCATACGAAAATATAGCACTGAAACTCTCATATAAAGTGCATATAAACATATCTACATCAAGTTTGATGAGAAATAAAGAGATAATGTACACACCTAAACAAGTATTGGCAGGCCAGTGATTTCCTCGAAAGGATTTTTGAAAGTAGGAAACTGGTAAAGGAAGGTCAATAAATTCCATAATACTACCATTGGAGAATTCCTGTCAAAACCCTATTAGTAAGTAGAAGCTATTTGTCTTTATCCCACTGAAGCAATTAATGTTGAAGTGGAACCCACACCTGTCCATTTATATAGTTTGCATTTCAAGTTTATCTTAACACCCTGATTTTCTATTGATCCAAGGTTTATTTAGAAATAGAGATAATTGGTTCACCCATCGGTTCGCCATTTGTTGTGGCCACAATAACCACCCTATTAAAACTTTCCCTAGTAGCAATTTTGAATGGGTCCCCTAGAAGTTGATCTTGCACCCCTCCAAATGATCCGTTTTATCCTAGGGATTTTAACTCTTCTCCAAGTCAAATCTTCAATTTTTAAATGGTTAAGGCCCCCTTAATAAATCCCTGCCACATGATTCATCTATAACCCTCTCTAAGCCCTTCATTCATATCCTCATCGGGACTTTTTCGACCCACGAAACCTTCCATTGCATCATTATTTCCATCATAACTCTTTACAGTGGAAATACTTCACAAAACATGCACAAATCACCCCTTTTTCTCCTATCAAAATCAACATTAAGGCATGATGTTCACCGTTATACTCTAGACCCAAAAACATTATTAATCATATTTTATATATATCGGGTCCGGAACCATATTGCAATCGGCGAGAGGCAAAGCTGAGCCATAAGGTCGATGTGATATAGTGGACCCAATAGGGCTATCAACTACAATACATACATTATCGGGTCCGCTTCCCCAATCTCTTATTGCAATCGGTGGAACCCAGGGGTTATATACATGGTGCGCTATGATATACTGGACCCGCTAATAACTATGAATTTGGGTATATATTATTTCAAGTTCGGCTTTGTGGTCGGATGTGGTTTTCCCATGTATTCCCTTGTATTTGCGATAAAACATTCAGGACCTGGTTTTCAAAGGAGAGTGTTATACGGTGGACCTGAAAGGATTATTAACCCAGCTCATATGTATTTCGGGTCCACCTCCCCAATCACTTATCGCAATCGGCAGAGTTCATTGTTTATACATAAAGAAATTTGTGATAAGGTGGACCCACCAATAATTATAGGCTCGAGTATATAAGATTTGAATTCCAGCTGTAAGGCCCGGCCATGGGTTTTTTGTGTTTTCCTGTGTATTTGATAAAATGTTGTGGTTGCAGTTTTTAATGGAAAATCCCATATGGCAGACCTGATATGGTATAGGTTCCCAACTAGAATATTTAAAGTCCGTATTTCAGATCCAGTTATGCGTTATACAACGATTTTCAATGTAAATGAGATTTATGCTTGTGGGACTTAATCAGTGCATGAATTAAAAAAACAAGGGGGTGATTCTTTCACACTTGTTCCTTTTGATGTTATAAACGTTTAATAAAGGCAAGATATATGTTTTAAAAGCATTTTTATCATATTTGCATAATCATAGCTGATATGAATTATTTATGTAGGCAAATTCGAGTAGACCCAGTAACGGATAAATGTAAGTTATATCAAGATGACACCTTTGCTCCACTGGTATCGATATTGCAAAACACACTCTACAAAAGGGAATACGGACCACCATAGTGCATAATGGAGGCACTCTTTGAGTTCAATAGAAGCACTCATGACAACATTGATCCATCAAGACGTCATCACTTCTAAACACACCTTCAATCATGCCAGATGTGGGATGATAGGTGCGGTGTTTTCAGTTTCCTTCAGGATATAATAGGGGATAATGCCTGCTCTATATAGGTGCAAAGAGATGACATGCAATCATTCTCTTTCAATCAACATCTATTCATTCCCCAGGAAACGAAGCACTCCAGCAGATATACCCTTTACGTGTCAGTGATTACACTGACTATGCTACATCGATACATTTTGATTTGTATATTGAAAAGAAAAGGGGAATTGAAGAGATTAGGGGAAGACGAAGGGTCATGGCCTGAGGCATAAGTATTACCTCTAGATAGGAGAGGGGGGTTTTTTTGTTTGGAGAGAACAACTTTTATTTATTATGAATAAAGAAGATTGTTTGGTTCAATGAGGACCCTTTTGTTTCAGATTTTAGGTCCTTTGCTTGTATGTGTTTTGAAATAGGGTGTTGTTGCTGGCATAAATACAAATGTGTTTTGTTTTTGTGCATATTGATAACAATACAACTTATGATTAGCCTTGGTTGTTTGAGTGTAATTCTTCATCATTGTTAATTCATAGGCAGTCCCTGATTTGAAACTATGTTAGACATCAATTGCAAGCTTTATTTGTATAAAAAGGAATGTGTATTCTTGTATGAGTGATTGGATTGTAATTTAGATTTGATGCAACCTTGTTCTTATATGAACCATTAATTGATTCGTTTGGACTTGGAATTTACCTATGATGTTTAACCTCTCTTTTGTTATGCTCATGCAGGATAGATTAGCATAGTTAGGACTAGATTAGAGTAGTTAACAGTAGTGTAGATAGGATTTGATGCATATAGGTTAGTTGTTTCTTTTGTTGATTTAATTGAATTGTTCCTCCAAGAAGCAATCTCTCAACACCTATAACAGTTCACGAGGTCATTTAAAACCGGTTGGAACTAGCCACTCCAAAAGAAAGTGGATCTAATTGGGGTCTATGATCAGGTTAGTTCCCCTTATTGGTATAGCGAAAATTTGCCATGTCAACAGGTCCAAATCCCAGGGCGTCTCCTAAGGCTTCATCATGATCTCCTTGAACCCCAAAATAGACTGAGCTTGAGACTTAGGTCTATTGAATTCTCTATTCAGCACGGCTTGGATATCTGCCAGTGCAGACATTGGGTTATCAGTACTGTACTTAATGTACCACGTTAGTGCATGGTCCTGCAAAGCACTGACCAGCGTAGCTTTCTTCATCTGGTCATCCATGATACCCTGAAATTCCCATACAGCCTTTGCGATGAACCAAAACTGGTCTGGATCTTCATTTCCTATGCCCTTGAATACAGGTAGCTTTACAAAGTTCGTCATTTTGAACAACGATGGAGGCGGGGGTTGTGTGGGTGATGGGGTGAGAGGTGGGGATGAGGATGGATGCATTGTGGATGGATGCGATGAGGATGGAGGTGGTGTAGGTATTCACGAGAACCCATGTCTTATTCGCTGAACAATGCTCAGTGGAGAAGATTGTGCTGCTCCTTCATCGTCACTTAAAGGAGGCTGGATTAGGGGGCTATACTCAGGACCTTTTCTTCCTCTGTTCCTGAAAGATTTTCCTCTTTAAATAGCTCCAAACATCAAGGTAGCCACATGATCCACTGTTCACACAAGAGCATCTTAATCCAAGTATTTATTGACTTTAAATACTTACCTTGCAGTCCTTTAAAGAATTGGCGCTCGGCTTCATTGTAACTGACAGAGGTATTGACCGCGAACTCTGTCACAAATCCTCCTATGATGTGGTCGAGCCAATGGTCGATAGTGCATGCGATCTTATCTTCAGAAGCTTCCAACCTCCTTACTAACTCTAGTGTCCAAACAATCAGATTGTCAAGCCTCCACCTTCCTTAGCTATCTTCCAACTTCACGATACACTCATATAACTCAACCGGGAAGGAACATAAGAAAATTTTGTGTATTTCTATGTACAGGTATCTGTCCAACCACTGTTCTTTCATCAATCATGGATACTTGTTTTCTTGCGCCACTAATTCATGGACCTTTCTATCCAACTAGTTTTTGATCTCCTTCTTAGTTAGATCCAATGATACAACATCACACATATCGTTATGCAGATCCCGGTCCTAGCAACGGAACCATTTGTTGGCTTGATGGGCCCTGAACCAGGTTCAACATTAGGTAGCCAAGTAAATCGCTACACTACTGGCCCTTTCAGAACTAGTCTGCGGAGCGTCGGTCGAAGTCTCACCTGCATTAGTATGGGGGGATGCAGGAACCAAGTTTCCACACAATAAGATGGTTGTGACATTGGTTTTCTACCTTAATCCCTGCCTTCACGCAGATCGATAAGCCTTTAGGGCTTACTGATTTATTTCCTCTTCCGTCTTTCAGAACCTCCGCAAAGGTATCTGACTGTCCTTCGCGTAATCCTAAAAAATGGTTCAAGCACTTACATGCCTATGTAACTGTGTTACTGTTTTGTTTCCCTAACTATCTTAGTGGTTAGCCAACTTTATCATGCAATAAATATTACCCTCGTGTAAACATATATTATTACTTGCATTCAAATAACAGATAGAAACAAATATATTTGCCCATCAATTTAACATTATAATGTAAACCTCAACATATCATAATCAGATGCAATAATCAGAGACAGAAACATCGTGATTTCAGAATACTCCTTATTTATGATTCAAGTTCCCAGTACAGACCCTATCCGCCTTGTGTACATAGTTGCAGGGGCCTGCGCACTCAGTTGCGGACTTCCACCCTAGGCCTGTGCACTCAGTTGTGGAACCTCTTCCTACGCTAAGACTCTCACTCTTAGCTCACCCAAACTTACCAAGGACTCAAGGCTTCTAACTTAATTATTGTATTTTCTACTTAGATCTTCTAAGACTTCCCTTTTTATACAATCCCCTGGTCTGCGGACCATGGGTAGATCTCCAAATGACACAACTTATCTAGACTAAGGGTGGAAAACCCTTTTAACTTTAGACATCTTCACACTCCGTGACCACAAAATGTGGAGGCTTTACATTTCTTTACACAAAATTCGGGCCTTTTGCCCCAAAACTTGGGTGTTTAACCCCAAAGTTGACCCCCACGGGACCCGTTCCCAGCACCCTACCTTTGACTGTGGTGCTCCCATTATGCAAGTTCTGCAAGAATTCAAGTGTCATTTCTTCGTGAAATCCTTGCAATTTATTCAGATATTGCAGTGATCCTACATGCTCGACAATTGCCCGAGCCTGGTTCAATACCTTGAGTACTGAGGACTCATTTTGGATAGCTCTTCCTCTAATGGCTGTTGTACCTGTGACTAGTTCAGTTGTATGCAATTGTTTTACACTTCCATAATTCATAACAACAACATTGAACATTAAAGAAATTAACAGAGAAATGACAATTGTTTTAGAATTAATATCATATTTAGTTAAATCATTTGTCTCGCCAACCACACTTAATGTTGGATCATGATTCTACATGCCAGCCATAATGGTTGTGTCCTTTCCCCAATCAGAATACTTGCTAATTATTATGCATTCATAATTAGCATGCAGTCCTTACCCAGAAGTTAATTCAAACTATTATCACACGATTATCCATAACTGTCACTCATGCCGCTCATACGCAGGCCATCCCCCCTCTGATGAGAAAAGGGCATCCACATCCTTCAAGCATTTGAAAAGCAAGTGAAAGCATTAACAATTCATAAATTCTAGCAACCAATCCAAAAAAATGACATGCTAATTGGTAAGGAAATTAAAGTAAGACACGTAATCAGATGTGAAATGGACGAAAATTTAAAACAGAGATTTTAAGTCATTATGACAAAATATTTTCACTGTAAGTGGTATTAATAACAAAGGCATAATCAGTGGTATGTATTAAGGACTATCATAAAAGATTGGACAATTAAAATATGATGAATATATAACATAAGTTACCATGCAGGTCAGCTTGTAAGAGTCTTGTTCAAATGGGAAATTCCCTTTGGAAACAAATCCATATGTGGTAATAGATAGAAATCATTTGGTAGTGTAAGATGATACTCCAATACCACAAGTAGAGCTGTTGTTGCCTACAGGTGCTCATAGCCTCGACAGGTTTGCTTTTTAACCCCATAAATGAGCCAGAGTCCTCCTTTTAGGATGTAGATGATTCTTCTTTTCTTGTCATAAAGAGACCACTATGCTGGCATGGTAACGAGATGACCATAGTGCCATTCACCATGATATAACAAGTGATCACGCTGGCTCATGATGAGACCCTCTATCTTTCTGACAGTTTTAATCATCAAGAAGGTCATTACCTTGGTTTGGTGGCCAAATTGGAATGTCCCCCGTTACATCCTTATGAACATGGTAGGCTGGCTCAAGATGAGACCCCCTTATCCTCTTTAAGACAATGTTTGATGCATTTTCATATTTCATTATTTCCATTTTTTTCTTTTGAAATTTTTATTGTAACAAGAGGGATGCTCATTTTCTCCTTAAGAGTCAGGGATGCTGTAAGAAGTAAATAGATGCCAATGATAGTTTATACTTTTACCCTTATATCATCATATCAATGGGATTTATCCATTTGAAAGTGTAAACATAAGCCAGAATGGTATGAAAATAGTGAATCATTTTATGTTGTGTCCAAAGAAGAGATGTTCAACCAGTCATTATAAAGATGCAACGTATCAGGTTTTGAATAAAGATAACCATCAAATGGCTTCATAGGTCATAATGATATTATCATTACTGTTTTTTCTTATATTAGGAACAAATCCATTCAAATGGTGTTTATCCAAAACATAAAAGAAAAAAAGAAAAAGAAAAATGGCACAATGATCGGTAATTAAATAATTAGTCTAGTTCAATGGATTGAACAACAAAAATTCAAAGAAAAACACACAAAAGTGTTGTTCGATCAATTGAACAGCAATCGTTCAATCGTTTGAACAACAACAATCATAAAAAATGTAAAAGTCTTGTTCAATCGATTGAACAACAATCGTTCAATCGTTTTAACAACAAAAATTAAAAGAAAAAAACATGCAAAAGTGTTGTTCAATCTATTGAACAACAATCGTTCAATCATTTGAACAAAAGAAATCGCAAAAAATGTAAAAGTGTTATTCAATCGATTGAACAACAATTGTTCAATCATTTGAACAACAATTGTTCAATCGTTTGAACAACAAAAATTAAAAAAGAAAAAAAAAACATGCAAAGTGTTGTTCAATCAATTGAACAACAATTGTTCAATCATTTGAACAACAAAAAGCAAAACTCGTAAAAGTGATGTTCAATTGATTGAACAACAATTGTTCAATCATTTGAAAGGCAAAAAAAAAAAACGCAAAAAGTGTTGTTAAATTGTTTGAACAACAAAAAGAAAAAAATATAAAAGTGTTGTTGAATCGATTGAACATCAATCGTTCAATCGCTTGAATGGCAAAAACAAAAACGCAAAAAGTTTTGTTCAATCATTTGAATAGAAAAAATCAAAAGATGTAAAAGTGTTCAATCAATTAAACATCAATCGTTCAATCATTTGAATGGAAAAATAAAAATAAAAATGAGAAAGTGTTGTTCAATCAATTGAACAACAATTGTTCAATCATTTGAACAAAAAAAACTAAAGACGTAAAAGTGTTGTTCAATCAATTGAACAACAATTGTTCAATCGTTTGAACAACAAAATCAACAAAAACGTAAAAGTGTTGTGTTGTTCAATCTGAACAACAATCGTTAAATCGATTGAATAACACTTATCAAGAACTCAAAAAAAATCCTCATATTTACATGGAAATGCCTAATCTAAATTGCAACCAATCAAAAAGAATATGTATATTGTTTACAGTTTAAGGAAATCTCAAGTTTTTGAAAGAAAAGTTGTTGGGTCATCACTCCTTGCAGCTAATATTTGCATGGAGGGGTCCTCATTTACCTACTCATAGAAAGACTCCTTGGTGAGCGGTTTGTGATAGAGATGCACTCGATTCCCATTCACCTTAAAAGAATGGCCAGATCCATCAATAGTAGTCAAGGTAAGAGTACCATTCTTATGCAGTTCTTTCACCTCATAAGGGTCGAGCCATCTTGTTTGCAATTTGCCCAAAAAATTCTGGAATCTAGAGTCATAAAGGAGTGCCCAATCCCCTTTTCGAAATATATTCCTCTTGATAAGGTTTTCGTGCCACTTTTCCCTTTGTTGTTGAATAATTGCAGTAGATTAGAAAGCGAGCAGTTGAGCCTCATCTAGTTCATTGATCTGTTAAAGTTGCTTGGTTTGGGCTTCTGTTAGACCCAGCCCCACTTCCTAGTCCATTCTTAAAGTCTTTATTTTGAATTCAATTGGAAAAATAGGTTCTTTGCCGAACATGAGTGTTATAGATCCATTTGGGCACATCACTCCCATCATCCAGATCAATGTTTTAGGGCTCATCAAACCCTAATTTCAGTTGCTACATGCCCTAAACAAGTCACCCTTTTGAATGCCTCCTTCCCAAATAATTTCATGACTTGAAGACATCCTAAAATGACCTCTAAAGGGACCAACACAGGTAGGCCCATGTAAGGATGCACTGCAGAGTAGTTGAGTCCATGTCAGGGTGCTTTGCATAGCACCTAGGCCCTCTTTCACCTACGTTGGGTGAGATTGATCAAAATTCACATAGGTTTTTGGGAATATTCTTATCTCTTGGAGTCATTTAGAAGTTTCCCTCACTTTTAAACTCCTATGAGCTTGAAAATGAATGAGGAATGAATTAAGATACATCCTATCCTCTCATCCCTCCCTCTATGGAACTAATTCTAAGTATGGAAGGCCATTCAATACTCCCATTTACAACATAACCTCCTTCATCCTCCTATAAATTGAACACTCATCTAAGTGATCAGGGGCTAGACTATGTTGAATTTTAAGGAGATAATGTTGCTATGAGAATTGACTTTGAGACAAGTATTGTTATGCTACAAGTTTATCATGATTTTGATGTGATGTGGATGGGATCCAAGCTGGAGGAGTGACTTCGAACCAGACTTGATGGTTGTAATTCCTTCTTCTATTCAATAAAGTATTTTCACCTTTTTCCATATGCTTATCTTGATATGCGACGCTTATATTTGTGAATGTATCTGATTACATTTACTTGTAATCAATATATCTTTTGCTTTGATCGGTTCTTTGTGTTCTCTTGATGTTTACAGGTACTTCTCAAGCGTGTTAAGTATGGGAAGGAGTGACAGGATTGATACGAAGGAGACATGAGGAGATCAAAAGTACAAGTAGGTCCTCTCATTATCTTTGTCTTATCTATTGTTT
The DNA here is from genome assembly GCA_000404065.3 of Pinus taeda. NCBI lineage: Eukaryota > Viridiplantae > Streptophyta > Pinopsida > Pinales > Pinaceae > Pinus > Pinus taeda. The sequence continues at coordinate 23,869 of APFE030244566.1, forward strand.
ATAGAGAAAAGTTAAAGTGCTTTAAACTGTTGTTCTAGATATGGCTACTTATCTAGGGAATTAGTATTTATCTGTAGATACTAAATTCTCCAAAACAAATTGGTGATTCCGTTGGGGAAGATCATCCTTACAATTATCGTATCCACCTCCTAGGACACTCTTGCAAACCCTACTTGTTTTCATTGATTGTATTTTAGCCCTGTTGAAGTGTTATTTGGTCAAAAAATTGAGGTTAGGTGACTCTTGAGTGGCCTCTCAGGAATCAGCGTAGGCTTGGTTAGGGGACAGTGCTTTGTAGAGCACCCTTGAGTGAGAGACAATGCTCTGTAGTGCAGTTAGACCCTCTTTGAGCTGCATTGATCCACCTTAGGGAAAATTCACACCTTTGGATTGAGATTTTTACCAATTTCCTCTGTTTGATTTCTTGCTGATTGATCAATGAATGCCATGTGTTAGAAAAAAAGTTTTTATCTCCTTTTCTAGCCCTATTTTGACTTAGTTGATTAATGTTTCCTAAATGTTTTCTTTGTCATTATCAATCCATAATCAAAGTTAGATTATAGTCAATTAATCTTTGTTCAAAAGAAAGTGTTGTAAAAGTCTTCTTTTCCTTCGAAACAGAATTGTCATAAAGTATTTGTTCTTGTTAAAGATTGATTGATTGTATGTGCATTAGTTTCCTTTTGTTCATATTCACATTGCGGAAATTGAAAAGAAATACATGCAGTTTGCACTGAAAATGTTTGTGTGTGCTCATAGGAATAGTTTAGGGAACTTGCATTAGATCGTGCTCTTTGCCCTTGGATTGAAAGAAATCTAATTGCTCTATCCCTATTAGCTAAGATTTTCATTTTTAAATTGAATGGAAAGAATGCTTATCATATTAGTTTCATTCTAGGAATTGCAAACATACATCACATGGTGAAGCTTGGAAGGAAAATTTTCAAGAAGATAAACTTAAAATTTATCTGAATTAACCTAATGGAGCATTGTCACTTAACGAAAAACATTTAGAGTTCTAGGCTAGAGACGTGTTCCAGTGTCATAAAACATAGCAGTTGTCTCTAACTTGTCTGCAATACATTCTAAGTGTGATACCTCATTCCATGTACATTAGTATATCGTAGCTCATCCACGTACCTTTAGGTATATAGGGCAGTGTTACAGTACGTAAAGTATATGGGAATGCTCTCACTGTGTGGTTTTGCATTAGACAATGCTAATACAAATTGGGCATCCATGTACTTTTGGGTATATATGGGAGGACAACACTAGGTTGCTATCCATCCTTAGGTAACCGATTCGGCCACCTTGTACACTGTGATACACCGAACACAGCATTCGGGGAGATTGCCTGCCCATACTTTTCGGTTCGCTGGGAGGTATTCTGCAGTTCACAGTTACTTGGTATACCTTTTGCTTAGATTATCCCCTTTTTGTTTTGTTATGTTACTTTGATTAAATAAAATTAATTGACCACAGATAACATCCTCCACGCTTGCTCCTTAGTTGATCTTAGGTTGAGACATATGGTAGCAAATCCGGAGTCCACCGATCAAGGAATTCCTTTTGACGGGAATCCTAGTCCTTTTCCTCCTTTCAGAAATATGGCTATATTGTCCCTTCTGGGATTTACCATTGGATTGCCAATATGGTTGTTTTCAACCTCCTTGGTTCAAAATGTCATGATTTCTCCGTAATCGATTACTCCTCCAACTAGACAAAATCAACCTCCATTTTATCCTAAAGTTCACCCTTTGCCTTCTTCCTTGGTTGTTTCTTCCTCCCCTTCTCCCTCTTCACCTGGTGAAAGTATTGGTACTAGTACCCAGGTGGCTAAGAAGAAGAAGAAAGGGAAGAAGAAGAAGAAGAAGAATAAAATTCAGCAAGGGGGCAACCAAACAACCATCGTTTTGAATGCAACTTCTAATGAGAAACCATCCAATAAGCCTCACAAATTTCGATATCCTTGCAAACTTTGTACGGTAGAACATCTTCTTTGAAATTGTTCTGATATTCCTCAGATCTTAGAAGAATGGTCTTCCTGTTCGCATCATCCTTTGCCATCAACTTCTAGAGATCATGCTGGTGACAGACCATCAACTAGTGGTAGTAAAGTTCATGGAAAGAAGGGTAAAATTAAGTTTCCTTGTAGGTTTATGTGAAGGGAATCACCCCATTCACCTTTTTCCCTATCTGGACGAAGCCAAAAAGGTGTTGGATAACCATCATGCTTCACCACAATGAATTTCATCTGGTTATAGGAGACTATCCTTTCCTTCACTAGTTGATAAAGTCACTGACCCAAATCAACCATCAATTAAACCCACTATCTCTGAATGTGAATCTTATGAGTCTACACCTCACCCATCATAGGTCAAGGTAACAGTTGACCTGATTTCACCTTCAGTTAATCGTACCTTTCCTGTAGAGAGTGAGTACGATACTGCTCAGGCTCTTTTTGTTTCTTCAGATTCCAATGACCTTGGGGGCAATCCTCCTATTCCATCAAGATAGGAGGAAAATCCTCCCGCTCTCATAACTGAAAGGCTTAAGTCTCCCATTTTTACAATACCCCCTCCAAGTAGTATGGTCACTTCCTTTGATTGGAATCGACTGGCATGATTTTGTCTTCCTTCTTATGTGTCTTTCCAAATCATAGTACAGGTTTGTAATATGATTGTATCTGGCACTATTATAGATGAATGTGCATCTGTGAGTATCCTTTCCTCCACTACTTGGCAAGCACTCAATTCACTGCCACTTGTCCCTGTTACCCAGAATCTTTTGGCTTTTAATAGAGGAACCGGTCAACCATTAGGGATCCTTCCTCAGTTGCCAATTACTTTTGGAGGAAAAATCAGTTATTTGAATGTGATGGTAGTACCAAGCCCTTTAAATACAATTTACTTCTTGGGCGTGACTATGTCTATGACATGGGAGCTATTTTTTCAACACTATTTCGAGTGATTTGTTTCCTACATGAAGGCATAATTTTCACCATTGACAGCTTTCATTTCCCAGTCCAAATATGGCTTCCACTCAACCATCTTCCCTAAATGGTCCTTTTGTACCAAGGGTATCATCCCCACCACGGGTTAATTATGTGGCAACCCGTTCCATGCATACATCAACCAACGATCAATTTAGTGATGTTGTACATTATGTACTAAGGGCATTGGAACCAAATCTCAGTTTCCTTGATATGGATCCCTTCCAGAGCATTGTTCTCCCATCACATGAGAACCTCGTGGAAGTCATGACCTCGTATGGGTCGTGATCAAGGAATATGAGCACAGTTCTTTGTGTTGTGTCAACCTTGTTAAAAAATGAAACAAGGAATATGAGGGCAGTTCCTTGTCTTGTGTTAACCTCGTTAGAAAAAGAAACAAGGAATATGAGGACAGTTCCTTGTCTTGTGTCAACCTTGTTAAAAAAAAAAACAAGGAATATGAGGACAGTTCCTTGTCTTGTGCCAACCTCATCAAAAAAATGAAACAAGGAATATGAGGATAGTTCCCTGTCTTGTGTCAACCTCGTTAAAAAATCAAACAAGTAATATGAGGACAGTTCCTTGTCTTGTGTCAACCTCGTTAAAAAATGAAACAAGTAATATGAGGACAGTTCCTTGTCTTGTTTCAACCTCGTTAAAAAATGAAACAAGGAATATGAGGATAGTTCCTTGTCTTGTGTCAACCTCGTTAACAAATCAAACCAAGGATATGAGGATAATTCCTTGTCTTGCGTCAACCTTGTTAAAAAATGAAACCAAGGATATGAGGATAGTTCCCTGTCTTGTGTCAACCTCTTTAAAAAATGAAACAAGGAGTATGAGAATAGTTCCTTGTCTTGTGTCAAGCTCATTAAAAAAAGAAACAAGGAATCTGAGTAGAGTTTCTTGTCTTGTGTCAAGCTCATTAAAAAATGAAACAAGGTAGCCTGGAGCAAAGTTCTAAGTCGAGTCTATGATTAGATCTCGTAAAAATACGAGTCAAGTATTTCACTTGATCTTGTAAAAAACACCTTCATTCCATCCACCTGATAGCCACGAGTAGTCTACTTAAGTGAATGTAATGAAGCTTAGGGGGCATGCACCTAGTGGTAAAGTTAAGTTTCCCTATAGGTTATGTGAAGGGAATCACCCCACTCACCTTTGTCTCTTTCTAGATGAAGCCAGAAAGGTGTTGGATAACTGTCCTACTTCACGGCAACGACTTCCGTCTAGTTATAGGAGACTCTGCTTTTCATCATGATGGGGGCATGTAAACCAATTCCAAGCATAGCTTTTCATTTCAAGCTTGTGCAAACATGAAAACGAATCCAAGCATAGTTTTTTGTTTCAAGCTTGTGTAAGCATGAAACTGAATCCAAGCATAGTTTTCCATTTCAAGCTTGTGTAAACATGAAACTAAACCCAAGCATAGTTCTCTATGGTTCAAGCTTGTGTAAAAATGAACCCATTTTCATTTTTAACCCTCATGATTTCCATTCTATCAGCATTTTCGTCAGATGAGCCTTGGTTTTTTTCATCCCATCGCCACCATCCCTTTGGATGATCATACGCTTTCACTTGGTTGTTTTACCCTTTTTGAGGAATAGTTGCAATGAATGGTCTTACTAGCTAGCCTCCCCACCAAAATCAACATGTTTTGAGAATTTCCAACATCATTGGAACCGGTTTCTATCCTAGACACCACTCATTCCTTAAAGTGGAGTCTGCTTTAAGCTCTTTTTAGACTCTCGAAATATGAAAATATTGTTGAGCGCTTGTCCTTTTCAGCTCATTAATGGATTGGAAATGACATCTACTCAGTATAATTTTAACCCTTTTTCGGGCTGAGATAGATTATTTATGAAAAAGGAATACATTGACTGAACATGGTCAATAGGTTCTCTCTTCTACTGTTTTATACTTTTTCAGGCTTGAGTGACAAATAACGACAAAATTTTCCATCTAGACAAGACTGAGTTTCACCTTCACTAGACTCGTTAAAACATCACATAGCGATGGATTCACTCGAAGTGTGGAATTATACAACAAGTGTATGTTATCCTCCTCAAGCTTGATAAAAATAAATACGTACTGGTCAGCAATGACTGGGGAAAATGGGAAAAAGGGGAAAACCACTTTATGGTAGCAAGTCACACTTGAACATGACACTTTCACTTCATCACCGTGACTACTTGGGTTGGGTTATTAGCTTGATGGTTATCATACCATTGGTCTATCATACCATCCATCAATTTGTTTTGGGTCAATGCTACCAATTCATTTCAGTGTCGTCGACATGTTCAAGAGAAGTCATTCAGTTAAAATTCATCTTTTGCAATACTCATAAACCTTCATTGTCATGTCCGCCATTCCCAAACCTTGTTTCGTCAGTCAAATTCCATCTCCAAAATCATTACACTCGTTTCGTGTCGTTGATGTGGGATACATCAAGGCCCTCCTGCGACATGTCACTTCTTGTCGACATCAACTCATTATCCAAGAAGTTGACTTAGAAACACCCTTCTAGTACCTTGAGGCTTGCATACATCAATGGCAAGTTTCTTGCTTCCTGCGATAGGTCGACATCAATGGCCTTCGACTAAAAGACTTTGTATGGTGTTTGACATCAAATCATCCATTCACACCATGTAGAATGTACTGTAGTACCTTGAGTATCATTATCGTTATCGTTGATTCCTCTCGCGTCTGTTAACGGCTTACATCATTGGTTGGTAATCATATGGTGTCTTCCCAAGTTCAACTTCAAATCACATATTTTCATGGTTAGACTCGTACTTGAGTGAAATATTGAACGAGATAGAAGATCCCAGATCTAGTTTCATCCATCCGAGTTGCGATTTTAGGAAATGTACCAAATCATCCGTATAATGTCTTTACATTGATGGTCATTCCGATCATGGGTCTATATTTTTAGATGACTATCTATGTACTTGTAATGAAAGTTTATATGCTGAGCATGGGTATGCCTTCCCTCAGCAATTCATGAGAAAAAATCAAAATATCATGATATTATGTATTGTAATCAATGCAAGTCACCAACCACTTCAGAACCTCCTCATCACATCGTAAAGCATATCACTCGACATTATTATTTTCTACTTCATGCTTTAGGGGGTATTTTTTACAGATCCATTTGGGCACATCACTCCCATCATCTATATCAGTGTTTTTAGGCTCATCAAACCCTAATTTCATTTGCTACATGCCCTAAACAAGTCAACTTATTGAATGCCTCCTTCCTAGACAGTTTCATGGCCTGAAGACATCCTGAAATGACTCCTTGAAGGAGCAGTGCAGGTAGGCCCATGTAAGGGTGCTCTGTAGATCACTTAGGCCCATGCAAGGGTGCTCTGTAGAGAACTTAGACCCACTTTGACCTACACTAGGTGAGATTGAGAAAAATTTGCATAGGGTTCTAGGAATATTCCTTGGTTCTAGATCATTCTAGAAGAATCCCACCTCTTATCCCCTCCTATGAGCTCGAAATTGGACAGGCTAAGGATCCATTAACCTCCTATCTTCTCATCCCTTCCTCCATGGAAACTAATTCTAAGTATGGAAGGCCATTCAATACCCCCATTTATGACATAACCTCCTTCATCCTCCTATAAATTGAACACTCATCTAAGTGATCAGGGGCTATACTTTGATGAATTGTAAGGAGATAATTTTAGTTTGAGAATTGAGACTATTGTGAGTGTCGTTATGTTGCCGGAATGTCATGCTTATTATGTGATGTGGATGGAACCAAAGCTGGAGGAGTAACTTCGAATCAGACTTGATGGTTATAATTCCTTCTTTTACTTCAATAAAGTATTTGAACCTTTTTCCCATATGCTTATCTTGTTATATGATGCTTATATGTGTGAATGTATCTGATTCCATTGACTTGTATTCAATAGATCTTTTGCTTTGATTAGTTCTTTGTCTTCTGTTGCTGTTTGCAAGTACTTCTCAAGTGTGTTAACTACGGGAAGGAGTGATAGGATCGATACAAAGGAGAGAAGAGGAAAGCGGAACTAAAAGTAGGTCTTCTCATCTTCTTTGTCTTATCTATTGCTTATAGGAAAAGGCTAAAGTGCTTTAAATTGTTGTTCTAGATATGGTTACTTATCTAGGGAATTAGTATTTATCTGTAGATACCAAATTATCCAAAACAATGAGTTAGTACGGAGAGTATCTAGTAGTATTCCTCCAAGTCATGCGATAGGCCCACAAGGCCTCTGGTAGTCTAGTAGCCTAGTCTCACTGGCGTGTTGAGACTGTCTTGGTCAGAATCACTTCAATTACGTTATTGGTTCTTTCCACCTTCCCATTCACCTGAAAGTGATATGAGGAAGTGATTTTGTCCATAATATGATGGTTTATGAGAGTGGTAGTAATCTTGTATCCTATGAATTTCCCTCCCCCATCTGTGATCACTTCTCACAATAAACCATACCACACAAATAGACCAAAAATAAATTTAATCATAGCTTCCTCTGTGGCTCTTGGTAAATCTATTGTTTCCACCCATTTCTTCACATAATCCATTCCAACCAGTATGTAGGCCTTCTAATTAGATGACAGATGGAATGGGCGAACAAATTCCAATGCCCATCTCTCGAAGGGTTTATGAATAGTTGGGGTTGCAGAGGCATTTCATCAGATTGGCTAGGCTTTCCCATCCTTTGGTAACTATCACAAGCCTGGGTATATTTCTTAGCATCCTTAAAAATAGTGGGCCAATAATAGCCCATTTGTAATACCTTATACCCTATCCTACAATCTGTGAAGTGTCTCCCGCAGGGCTCACCATGGCAAGCTTTTAGGATTTCATAAGTCTCATCCTTGTGAATGCATCTGCATATACACATGTTGGCCCTTGCGTGAAAAAGATATCCACCTATCCAAGAGAATCAGGCATTGCAATGAACAATATGTTTCCTCTCGTCATCAAATGCCTATGTAACTTCCCTACTTCCAGATGATTTGCCACATCTACATACCATGGTGTCTTGACTACTATGGAAAATAGATGTTCATCTGGAAATTGGTCATCTACTACCAGTGGATAATTCACCTTCAGGATTCGAGATAGAAAATCGGCAACTGGGTTTTCCTTGCCTAGACGATCCTTAATAGTAATGTCAAACTCCTACAAAAGTAATAGCCACCTTATCACTCGACCATTTGTGATAGGTTTATTAGCTATATATCGAATGACAGAGTGATCAGTATACATAAAGACCTGGTAGCCAGTTATATAATGTCTAAACTTTTTTATTGAATAAATCACAACACTGTATAATTAAGTTCTTCAGAAGTCAGATTTTTGTTAATATAATATATAAGGTTTCTTGTCCTCCTAACCAAGGACAACGCCTATAGATACATCTGATGCGTCTATGGATATGTGGAAAGGCAGCTCCTAGTTTGGCCCACGTAATATTGGTGTTGTTGAGACTAGTTTCTTTAGACCTATAAAAGCTGTGTCACATTTGTTAGACCATTTGAAATCAATATTTGCAGTTACAGCATATAAAGGTGCAGAAATTTGTGAAAAGTTTTTAATAAACATATGATAATAGCCTACATATCCCAGGAAGCTACATACCTCTACCTGAGTGTAGGGGGTAGGTAGTAAAATAATTACTTGATTTTTTCCTGGATCTACCTATATCTTTGCTGCAGAGGTATAATGTCCCAATATTATGCCCTCAGTCATCATCATGTGACACATGACATTGCTTAAACATAATCTAGTAGCAATGAATCATTCTAAGACTTTTTCTAATGTTTTCAATGATTGGTTGAAGTCATCCCCATATGGAGTAAAGTCATCCATATACACCTCAAGTCCTTCATTTATAAAATCAGCAAAAATGTTGATTATAGCTCTCTGGAATGTAGCCGGGGCATTACACAAGCCAAATGGTAATACTTTGTACGCGAATGTACCCCAGGGATAGGTGAAGGTTGTTTTTTCTTGGTCATAAGGGGTGATCTGAATCTGATTGTAGCCATTGGAACCGTCTAGGAAGGAAAAGAACTGCTTCCCTACAAAAGTATCAAGGACTTGATCAAAGAATGGGAGGGGGAAGTTATCTTTCTGTGTTGCCTTTTTCAATTCACGGTAGCCTACACAGATACGCCACTTCCCATTTTTCTTGGGAACGACCACCAATGGACAGACCCATTTACTATTTGAAATAGGATAAATGAAGTTCACATGCAGCAAATTCTCTAACTCTTCTTTCACAATGTCCTTGAGAAGTGGATTCAATCTTCATTGAGGCTTCTAGATGGGTTGAGCATCCTTCTCCGTATAGACGTGGTGTGTACATAGCTGTGGGTCTATACCCTTCATGTCAAGATAATCCCAGGCAAAAGCCCCTTTATATTTTTGCAGGACCTGTATGAGCTTTTGTTGCTGATCTTTATCCAGACTATCATTAATGTTTAGAACTTTTCCTAGTTCAATCTCAACATGCTTGCTGTTATGAACAGTGGTTGTCTGGATATGCTGGTCGTCAGTATGCTTCGAAGGATCTTCCATGGCTTCATTATCAATGATTGATTTCAACATTTGACACTTTACATTGCTCACATTAGCTGGCTGATCGATAAAATTGTTGATAATGTCATCTTCTGTCTGATATTTGAATTCTAGAGCCTCTGCTATTGTGAGTGGTGAACGAATGCTATCCTCCAGGTATGCTGGTGGTTGTTTACATATTTTTACAATGGGAAAACTAGGATTGGTAGGAGGATTTAACACAAGATTTTTTACAGCATCCTCCTTTGCAATAGTCATGTTGCCTTCTCAGCAACTAATATACGCATCAGCTGTCGCCAGCTAAGGTCCACCGAGAATTAGAGGATGTCCATTCAATCGACTCTTTGATTTTATGACAATAAAATTTACTAGGTATTCCCATGAATCAACAGAAATTGTAATATCTTGTAAATTCCCTTCTGGCATTACCACTGAATGATCAACTAGTTCTAATAAAGTGGTGGTTGGCTCCAGGGATGTAATACCAAGTGCTTGGTAGGATTTTGTTGTTCAAATATTAATGGCTACACTTAGATCAACTAGTGTATTAGGAAAAGAGTGGCCATATATTTGAACTTTCACTATGGGATTTCCAAGATATTCATACATTACGAGAGTTTCCCCTCCCAAGAGTAAATAAGATAAGGTTCCTACAACGTGAATGGTGGGTGAAGTTTTTCTTTCGTCACAGGCTTCTTTACGCATAACTCTTTGATTATTTTATCATATATGGGAATATCTCACTACAATAAAAAAGGACATTGGTGAGGGGCAAAAAATGTCACCATAATTTCGTTGGTGACAGTCAAAAGAGCCTTTGTCACCAAAAACTGAACGTCACCAAAAGTGGCATCGCCAAAAGTATAGGTGTTGTAGTGACATTTAAAGTCCATCATCAATAATGATTTATAATGATGGATAGTGAATTTCACCATTTCATATGAGCAATGGTGATGGACCATAACCTTCGTCACCAAAAACTGAACGTCACCAAAGGTGGTGTCGCTAAAAGTATAGGTGTTGTAGTGACATTCAAAGTCTGTTAGCAATAATGATTTATAATGATAGATAGTGACCGTCACCATTTCTATAAGCAATGGTGATGGACCATAGCCTCCATCACAAAAAACTGAACGTCACCAAAGGTGGTGTCACCAAAAGTATAGGTGTTATGGTGACATTAAAGGTCCATCATGAATATTGATTATAATGATGGATAGTGACTTTTCACCATTTCATATGAACAACAATGATTTATTGTGATGGATCTTTCATGGCCATCACTATTGGTGAATATATATGGTAACGTTCATTGACCCTCACCAAAAGCCGCATTGCCATAAGTATAGGTGTTGTGGTGAAATTCAAGGTTCGTCACAAATAATGACTATAATGATGGACATCAACTATCACCATCTCATATCAACAACAACGATTTATGGTTACAGACCTTTGAGGTTTGTCATTATTGATGCATATATATGGTGGCATTCATTGGCTATCACCATTTCATATTTTGGTGACAGTTGAAAAATGTCACCGAAGCTCATTGGTGATGGTCAAAAGCTCATTCCATATAGATCATGTCAAGGCACGATGCAATCGAACCACTAACCTCCTGCTTGTAAAGCAGGTGCTCTTCCATTGAGCTAGCACCCTTTGAAGAATTAGACTTTTAAAATTAGACCTTGAAACTTCATAAATTGTAAATTCTACAACTTTCAATAAATTAAAGTCTCGACAATATTTTACTAAACAAGCAAAGCAACATTGAAGCTACAGGTACCCACCTAATGGTTATGGAAGTTATGAAAAGTGGGTGGAGGGAAAACTAATTATGTATAAGAGAATCAACATATTGAGTTGAATACTCAATTAGAAGTGAAAGTCTGAAGACATTTATAATTTATAAATGACCTATAACTAGAAAATGCACTAAATATTGCAAAGGAAATGTCATAAGTTGATAACATATGGAAGAAGAACATTGATGAAGATAGATGTAATATGTTATAGGTTGAGTGGAAGAAAAATCTCAATGTTTTTTTTGTCTGGTGTTTAGATATCTGAATGATATCTAAACTTCTATGCAAATGTAACATGGATCCAGAAACCATGGACATATGATAAAAACAATTATATATATATATATAATATATATATATATATATATTATATATATATATATATATATATATATATATATATATATAATATATATATATATCCCCTTTACATAAACCAACATGCAATTTGGAATTTCACAAGTCCACACTCAAAACATGACAACAACCAGCAAATAAAAGAAATTGACTTGGACAGAAAGAAATGGCTTCACCTTCATTCTTGAGCTACTTATGTTTATTTGAATTTGATTCATGACATTCTTTATCTGACAAGGAATCAAAATCATCACTAGTATTAGATTCATCCAACTCGGACTTTGGATATCTCACTAACATTTGTGTTTTTGTTGCCATGCCTAAAAACCATGGAGTTTCTTGTTGATAGTATAATAAGATGTGTGCTTGTTGCTCAAGAACACATTCCTTATTAATCATTGTTACCTGAAAAAAACCAAAGAGACAACACAATATCAACGTACACAAAATCCTACCGAAATATAATCATAACTTAGCAAATAAGTCTAAAATATGTTCTTAATTAATAAACTTTGTATTTGGAAAAATTGTTTCTTTAGATTTAAAAAAGACTGTGTCGTACAACACTTCTGTTTATTTATCTAGGCAATTATGTCATAGCATATGTCACATAGTAGAAATCTATAGTACCTAATGTAAAAAGACAAATTTGCTCAAGAAAATAGATTTAGAAAAGAGATTTGAAAACTATAAGTTTGTTATCAAAGCTTTAATTTAACAACAAACTAGTTGGAGTTTGAAAATAAAAATCATTCATAGGAAATGAATAGGACAATGGCCAAAGTCATTATTCATAAAAATAAAGCTAAAGTCACTATTTCCATTGTAGATAACTAAAATTTGAGCAGCGATCTAATAATTAGAGCTTATTTTCTGGGAAGACTCGTCAATACCATCATTTTTTTTTCCACGATCTGTTGTGTCTTTAGATCTAGATCATATAGCTTTCCATTCTCAAGTTCTACCTTTCAAGTACTGATTTTTGGCTCACCCTTTAAATCACAAATAAAACTAAGACATGAGGTTACCCTTTCAACCTTGTCATTAAATAACTCTTATTTATGTCACTTACCATTAAACTTTTTTTGATACCATGTGGAAGTGGTATTGTAACATTAACCTCTGAGAGTTTGTTTCCATGGCTACTTCTCAAGATCTGCTCCATTACCAGCATTTGGGGCTAGATAAGATACATGCAAAAACCATCAACATGAAAATCAAATCTACATCCTTGTAAAAAAATGGGAGGAAAAAAATATCCACAAATTGAAACAGACTGTAGGATACCTCATTCCTACAACATGATTATCTTGTCATGAACAATAAAAAAATAAATAAGGAGAAATGTAATTTTTGCCACATTTTGACAATGAAATCTTTTGCATATTCTATGAAGAATTGATGAAAAAAGTCAACTAAAGCTTGTCAGCATCAGGATTATAGTAAAACATAAAGGAACCACTCCAACACATATATAGTCCTAAACATAAGTATCTATACATTTAAGTATTTACTGAGGACATTGTATTTTGTGAAAATATGGAAGTCAAATCTTTGAAATAACACAATTTATGGTACCACTACCTTATGAATTCCATTCATTCAAGTATTTACGAATTCCATTCAGGAATTTATTCAAAGTTCAAAGTTCAAAGTTCAAACAATTAACATGTAGCCTAAAAAAACTCAGATTTGAAAAGGGCATAACCCAAAGATGTAGAGTATATATCTCACATTTATATATCCTAATTTCTAGACAATTAAATGACACTTTTCAACATACTATTGTGAATTAAGCCCAAAATGGTAGAAAAAAAATATTGATGGTTATTTTGCTAATATAGAAGTTTTATACATGCATTTATTTAAATAGTTAGCTTGCAATGCCAAACATATATAAGGATGCACACAATACGTTGCATCTTTAGCACTGGTATGTGAACTTGAGACAACAAAGTCCAACATTAACAGTTTTCCTACAATATGCACTAGCATAATAGGTGAACAATAGTATTGTAGGTATGTGTTATGAATATATGTATTGCGGGCCAATAAGAGTATGGTTGGAACATTCATGTCCAACCCTTCCAATTTTTCCTATAATTTTCACTGGTCTAATAGGCGAACAATAGAACTGTAGGTGCGCATTCTGTATCACTTACCTAAATCCAACACCTTCAACATAGAAATTTCAAAGAATATGTCCACAACTAGTAGGTAATTTGCAAAATGAAAGAGTTGGCTTGATTGTTTCCGGAGAAGACTAGATTCTTACATTGTTCAATGTAAATTCATGACACTTTTCCAAGCTTAGATGGAACAAAAAGGAACCAAGCTAGAAGGTTATTTAAAGAATCCTTACTTAGCTATGGTAAAATGTTAGCCCTTTTTTGTCAAAAATCATAAATGTAAAAACTTTAAGAAATTGAGTGAAGAGACTATAGAAATGTTCTTATCAAACCACTAACATAAACAAAGCTAAGAAATATTTCTTTGTAGAAGAGAAATTCATGGTCAAAACAAGAAAGTGACCTTTTATCATAGTTAATGCACTAGTGCTCATGTCGTAGTCTCCCAGCGCATGCTAGGGACTACAGGGAGTGCTCATGTACATCTAGAGAAGAGGTGGGGAGGCATCGAGCTGTAGTCAGGAGGACTACAAGCGATGAGGGGTAGATACTTGAGGTATCCAACCTCTTGGATTATACCTTGCTACAGGAGCTCGAAAGAGAGAGTAGCAGGACTAGTGGATGTGAGTAGAGATGGATGCAGATGAAGTAACAGAGAGTGCTACAGTGTAGGAGTCTCCATGCAACACAAGGCTAGCAAGCTGCAATAGTGTGAGCCCTAGTTGTGGTCACAAAGGAGCCCTAGCTACAATCATGAAGGGAAACCTAGATGGAATCTTGAAGGAGCTCTAGCCACAGTCGAAAAGGAAGCCCTAGCTATAGTAAAAGGTAGCCCTAACTGCAGTAAAAAAGGAGGCTTAGCCACAAAAAGGGAGAGGCCTAAGACATAGTCTAGAGAGAGGCCTAAGATGCAATCAAGAGAGGCATAAAGATGTAGTCAAGAGAGGCCAGATACGAAGAAAAAGGAAGGCTCTTATCCACAACAAAGGAGACCTTAATTCGTAGCAAGAGGGAGGCCCTTATCAGCCATCAAGAAGAAGCATATAGTTGTAGTCGAGGAAGGTCTAAAGCAGCACTCAGAGAGGCCCTAGATGCAGTTAAAGGGAGGCCCTAGCCACTACAAGAAGGATCCATAAGATAGCGAGAAATAAGCCCTATAAGCAACGTGGAAGTCTTATGTTTTGTTGTAGGTACAACGTGTGAAAGAGAGGTTGTTTTGAGTGTTGTTCTTGGGTGCTCTAGTAAAGAGAAGGGTTGAAGTATGAAGTTTAAGATCACAGCAAGAAGATGCATTCAATGTGGATTAAATAGGTTTGTTTTGTAGCTATTCCAAGAAGACTGAAGGGTTAAAAAGAGGCCAAGTATCTTGCTTGAAGCTTCAACTAAAGGATGAAACTCAACTAAAGGATGACTTAGCTTAATAAAGTTCATGATGGCCTATTACAATGATATACTTATGAGTGAACCCAACTCTTATTATTGGGACTTATCCTAGCATCCTGATAGGTGGGATATAGAGGAAAAATATGATCTCCTTCTCTCCATTGCATTCCTACAACCTTGAAAATAAAAAGGTGGCAGAATGAATTTCATATACACATACTTAATATATATATATTCCCAATCTCTTGCCATCTACTAGTTTCACCTGCTTGAGCTAGGCTCAAGCAATTAGTCAATCTAGAGCATGCATATCCCTACTTATTCTCCACATGCCTCTGGGTGGATCTCTCTATCCTTGTAGTGCCAGTAAAAGGGTTTGGGTATGGTAAGGGTTGCTAGCTAGTTTTTTGAACCTTTGTATTTACATTTATTTTTCCCTGGCCTTACCCTATTCTCATCTCTATGTATTCTCAAATTAAACCAACCACACAATCAGAAACTTCATTCTTGTGTGGTATCTCAAAATACTTTTCAAACATAAAATTACAACATAGTGTCACAAGGAGACTAATCATGGTTTAACAGATCAAACTTGACATCTTACATTAACAATTTCCTTTTACGTGATACCAGTCTTCTGCCCAGGCCTTGGAACCATGCCTAAAGGGGTGTACTACATGACCGGGGGTTTTCACTGCTAGTAAACTTAATTATAACTAATTATGAGAACATTATAGCATTGTTTATATACCATATTGCTTAAATTAAACATTAGATTTCTGTATGAATTACAATGCACTGATAGAAATGTTGGGTACCAGAGGTCCCGCAAAATGGGTTTTGGGGAAGAAAGCCTAAAAAGTAGGATTAAATTATTGTACAAACTCTGAAGTATGCAGAGCATGAATTATAGTAGGATTGAGTAGGGTAGTCTGCCCGAAAATAATGTAAAGAAATATAAATAGAGTCTGCCCGCATAGGGATCGTGGGCCAAGGAAGGGTATAAATAGACCGTGGCTCTATGAGAGAAAGGCAGTTCTTTTGGGGAATATGAAATATAATGGGTTCTTGGAAAAGATATTTGCAAAGTGTCTATAAGTTCGAGTCGAGGGATTGGGGTAGTAGGTAGAGGCTCTGCAGCTGTGTGCACAGAGGTCTGGAAAGTCCGTAGTTTTGTGTGCAGACCCCTATAGCTGAGTGTGCAAGGCGGATCTGGATGTATTAAGGACAAAGTGGAAATAAAGATAAGTTTCTTTTGGAATTCTGTGTTTCTTCTGAACTATCATACTATCTATTTAATCTTATCTGCTTATGGTTGGAATGAGTATAAATTTGGGTTTATTTTAATACGTGAATCAATTATGTTGGTTAAATGTTTGCTTAAAGACCTTGGTAATTGATAACCACGCCATCTAATAGAATAGTGCACTAATAAGAAATATATACTCAAGCTAGATCTGTGCGAATACCGAGCAACGCGGAGCTGTAAACTAGTGTGCGAAACCTCCAGACCACACCAAGACATCCCTAGGGTGTAGAAACCTAGTTCTAGCACCCTCCCCTACCACCTCAGGTGAGACCTTAGTCCGTGCTCCACGGTCTATTGCCGAAAGGGTCAGTAGTTGCGGGATTTTCTTGGCTAAATAACTCTTCCAAACTTGGGTCAGGCCCATATAAGCCAACAAATGGTTCCATTGTCAAGACAGGGATCTATATAAGGGGTGTCTAGTGTGAAGCACGGGGACTCGATAGAAAAGAACATTGAAAAATCAAGAGAATCAGGGACGGGAGTAGAACAATGGTAACTATGGTAAACATGATTCAGTTACCAGTGTTCAAAGGAGGAGGCGAAGACCCAGAACAATTTTGGTTTGTACTAACATTAGTATGGAATGTGCAGCAAGTCGCAGATGATAATATCAAGAAAGTCGTCTTAGTCATCGCACTACAGGATCAAGCACTAACATGGTACATGAGGTATTCAAGCATCAACCCAACAGCGCGGATAGCGAACATCCATATGAATTAACAAAGGAGTTTAGCTAGCCTAAGTCAAAAGCACAGTCGGTTGCTAGATCCCAAGAGATCACGATGATGCTTGGTGAGACTCCATGGGATTTGGATTAGAGGTTGAAAAGCACCATTCATGAGGCCAACACGACCCTGACGGATGCACAACATTGCGCTTGGTTCATCACATCATTAATGCCATATCTGAAGTCGACCTTGTCACAACAGAAGATCTCAACCCAAGCAGAAGCATTGGAGGCAGCAATGCTATTGCATGAAACCCCAATACAAGATCCAGGGTTGGGAGTTCAGTAAATCCAATCACAGGTCCAAAATTTGTGTTTGGAAATATAGAAGTTCAAACAAGAACAAACACCACGCCCAAAATTCCGAGAGGAAGTATGGTGTATAAAGTGTAGGAGCCAAGGACACGATAAAGATCACTGTTCGGTCTCGATGAATTTTGTGGTAACAAGGGGACCCACACCGTTGCGACTAAAGGTACAGGTAGGGTCGAGCATGATTTCGCCACTCTGGTGCACAATCTATCAGGTAGGAAGGAAGCACAACAATGACAACTACCATCTATTGCCCAAATACAACTAGACCCCCCAACAGCTCTTTTGCAACTTTTGTAGATTGGTGGGTCACAAAGAAAGACATTGTCATAGCTATTGAATGTTGATGGACTAGGCACCTTCCTACAGAATGCAGACTGAGGTGTGAGGTCGGGATCTAGCTGTGGCATTTGTGTGCAGTGGGTTCCTGGGACACGATCGAGGACGGGGCGGAATGGGACCAGGAAGGGGTTGCGTAAATCTAATCTGTTACAACTGTGGAGGACCAGGACATTATACGTGGGATTGTACCAATCCAACCCGAGTATCATGTCCGTATTGTGAGCAATTCGATCATGAGCTGCTATATTGCCCCATGTTGATAGTGTAGATTCACGAAAAAAGGCAGTGCCTCCTACAACAATGCAAAAAGTGCAGATGATGAGATCTGAACCACGCAACGACGAACCCATGGTAAACATGGTAGTGTGAAGCGGCGTAGCCATAGGAGAGGTCAATGGGAAAACCAATATGGAAGCTAGGGAAAGCTTCACAGGTGTCTCTACCCGAGGTAGTAGGGATCGGCCTGAGCCGGATAGGGATCCCTTGATGTTGACTACCTTTTTAGAGACATGCATAAAACTGCTTCATGAAAACAGGGCAGTTAGAGGGTTATAGGAAGTGATTAATAGTTGCACAAGGTGGGGTGAACCTTGCATAGTCTGGAAAGTAAGAAGACACACATCACAAACAGGTTGGGAGATGCAGTTAATGGCACATATTGGCGACTACGAGATGGATCAGGTCATTCTAGACCTAGGCTCTGATGAAAAGGTATTACCTAAACAGACTTGGGAGCACATGGGTAAGCCTGCACTACAATGGTCTCCTATCCAATTGTGGATGGCTAATCAACAGAAGGTCTTGCCCATGGGAAGGCTGCAAGGAATTACAGTAGATATTGATGGGACAAGTACCCGAACGGACTTCGAAGTTATTGAAATTGTGGAAGAAAATAGCCCATACGCTGCATTGCTAGGGGTCAACTGGGCTACTGACATAAATGGGGTTATTGACCTCAAACAGAGGAAGATGATATTTGAGAAGAAGTCGCTCTGTGTAGTCATTCCACTAGATCCAACAAAAGGACCACGCTACACAGAACCTGTGCGCAATGACAAAAGGGATGATGCATTGGATTGTATCTACAAGATTACTGCACATAGGCTGAAGGAGGGGAGGAGACCCTCATGGGGCTATGCCAGCTCATGCACCAGTGATTCAGATGAAGAAGATGAGCAAGGGTGAAACAGGGTGAACAAGGTAACCACGCTACACTATAATATGATGACAAAATCCTTGTATTGTGTTAAAGTTGAGACCCACGAACTACCAATGTATGATGGACTGATAGAAGTGGATGAATTCCTGGTTAAATTCAAAAGCACAATACCATAGTACCAATAGTTTGATGCGCTAAAATGGGCATTGCGTGTGACACCAGTGCGATGGTGGGGTACCCATGAAGGAAACTTTGAAGATTGGCGAAGCTGCAGGTGCATGATGCATATAAGATTTGGGAAGCCAATGCTACGAAGAACGGAGAAATATGATGGATGAGAGAATCCGTGCATACACCTGAGCAAATGGACCAATTCTTATGGTACAGAGCCTCAACTAGAATGGGTGCACTTATACAATCATACCCTGGATGTCATTCCAGGGAACTGGTATATAGAAACAGAGCTCTGACATGGCACTGGTGAGTGGGATATCTTGCGCAAAAGGTTTTTGTCGACATTTCTCTTTGAAGATCAATGGATGGATACTGTGGACGACGCATTACAGTTAGTAAAAAGTTCCATCTTCAGAACACCACTAGAACCAGAAGCAGTCATGATGCTAGATTGATCGCGACAATTGAGGCAGGCCTTAGCATGTTACAATGTACAAGTAGAAGATGATGAGGAAGACCTGCATAACATCAATATACCCGAATCTAAAGGTAGTCGTGAGGTGTGCAGCCCCGAGATAGAAGACCTAGACATCATGGCGCAATTGAAAATAAAGCAGGTAAATATCGAAATAGAGGAAGAGTCGAAGTATGCTATGCTTGGGGACTATTGGGACGATGCCATGGTGGAAAAGGTCATCAATTTGCTCCATGAATACCAAGATTTATTCCCTACAAAAATTATGGAGCTAAAATGGATTCTAGAAGACTTAGGGATGATGAAAATAACTTTGAAGTCAGATGCAAAGCCAGTGAAACAACAACCCTACCGACTGAATCCAAAATACAAAGCAAAGGTCCGCGAAGAATTGGACAAAATGCTGGCAGCAGGAATTATTGAACCAATCGAGGAGTCTGATTTGGTAAGTCCTATGGTCTTGCAAGAGAAGAAACATAAGGGTGAGATCCACATCTGCATATATCTGCGGAAGCTCAATGATGCTTATGTTAACGATCCATTTCCAACACCCTTTACAGATGAGGTACTAGAAAATATCGGTGAGCAGGAAGCCTACTCCTTCACGAACGGATTCTCCAAGTACCATCAGATCAATATTGCGCTAGAGGATCGAAGCAAGACAACGTTTGCTACCAAATGGGGTTGTTTTTAGTATACAGTAATGCCCTTTGGGCTGAAGAATGCGTTGGCGATATTTTCCCGTATTACAGTAGCTGCGTTCAAAGAATTTATCCACAATTTCTTAGAATTCTACCTAGATGACTAGACCATATTTGGCTTGGTTAAGAAACATGTCATGAGTTTACAATTGATGCTGGATACTTGCCGTTAGCACTAGATTGTGCTCAACCTAAAGAAGTGTACTTTCCTCATCCCTTTCGGGAACTTGCTAGGCCATGTGGTTTGTAAGCAAGGACTGATGGTGGATCCAGCAAAAATTGTTGTCATACTAAATTTTCAAGCACTGCAAAGTGTAAAGTAGTTATGCACTACATTGGGACACATGGGATACTATAGGAAGTTTATAAAAAACTACGTCTAGATCATGGCTCCAATGGAACAGTTACTGAAGAAGGATGCTACGTATTTTTGGAACGAGGAATGTAACAAAAACCTGGAAATGCTTAAGGAAAAGATGGCATCTGCCCCTATCTTGGTCTTTCCAAAGTGGGACATTGAATTTCATGTATATGTCGACATGCCCTGTATCGTGTTGGGTGCGGTACTCACTCAAGAAGGTGCAGAAGGAATTGATCACCCAATTGCGTTCGCAAGTCGTAGGTTGTCCAAAGTAGAAAAGAATTACTATACTACTGAGCGAGAAGGATTGGCGATGGTATACGCGCTCCAAAAGTTTCGTCACTATCTACTCAACAGACATTTTAAGATGTATACTGATCACTCTGCACTCAAATACCTAGTGAATAAGCCTGTGTTGTGGAGGCACTTCTGTCGATGGTTGCTACTATTTCAAGAATATGACTTTGAGGTTGCTTTAAAGCCAAGACGTCTAAATGCGGGTCTGGATCACTTGTCTTGAATTGAGACTAATGAAGAACCAACAAATCTAGAGGAGGAACGATTTTTGGTTGGATTCCATCAGCAGGTACAGAAACAGCACGAGAAAGCATGACACGATCGCCATATCAAGGTGTGCACCTTTAAGGAGAACGGTCTAGTATTGCTTTATGATAGTAAGCTCAAAAAATTACCAGGAAAACTCTGCATGCATTGGTTGGGACCCTATGTCATCAAAGAAGTCACCGATGGGGGCGCGGTTCAGCTGGCTAAACTCAATAGAGACCCCTTCCTGGGAAGAGTGAAAGGCAGTCACCTCAAGCTCTACACAGGCGAGCCGACTACCTGACTAGCCGTTCAGAAGATAGTCTCACCATTCCACCCAGTTGCAAGACAACGAGGGATGATAAAGCAGCCTGGGGGATAGATGTGTGAGTACTATGGTGCGTGTATATTTGACCACACACAAGGGTCACAGTCCCACAAGAAGGCTCACGCGGACAAGCTGAGAAAAGGAATGATGACTGTTGATATCACTATTCATGACAAGATGTCTGCATCATGGAAAAAGGGAGCGGGCGGAGGGAAATTAAGAGAAACAGTACGAACCAGAACCAGATGTGGAATGAGCTGCCACAGGTTTTACACAAAAAGTTTACATGAACTGGAACAGATAGCAATCAGTGCATTCGAAATTCGCATGGCTTATAAATCACCGAGGGGAATCCATAGGGTGGCCTAAACTTCGGAAACATAGATGGAGCTATTCATTATCTCTACACAAGGCATGCACCCATAGGTAGTAATTTATACATAGAGCAACAAGACTTTCTAAGAAATATGGGGATGATAGCTGCGGGCATCTCGCAGGCTGCAGCATCACTAGTAGGGGATGTACCGGAAAAGAGGGAATACGAATTCAAATTGGTCTGGATGTCTTCACCTCGCCTAGGGGCAAGACGATGCACTACAACAAAACAATGAAAGGATAGACAGGCAGCGACCACAGGTATATATGCAGTTAATAAATTGTCTCCGATGTCCCTCGAAGATTGGGATCTTGCAGACAGCAGCCAGGATCTTGTAAAATTGCAACATAAGCTGCAGTAAACAGTGGGAAGAAAAGATACGAAGGTCGAAAGTGGCTATGGTGGTACCAGGAGGTCCCGTATGCAGCTCCCCCACTCGTGTTAAAATGCTATGAGGGGGTGTTCAGTGTTAACCGAGCAGAGCAAAATGAGCATCATTAGCTGCAAGACGTGGCCAAAACACCGAAGTAGGAGCTAGATGAAGCATTGTAGGAAAAAATGAAGGAGCAGTAGGACGACGAGTACCACTCATAGGGAGGCGAACCGCGAAGCCAAGGCAGAGAGTCTAGCCGTGCCAGCGAGTGACTTGGGACGAGTCATGATGATTGTGTTGGGGAACTGTTGGGTAGTGGAGGTCCCACAAAATGCATTTTGGGGCAGAAAGCCCAAAAAGTAGGATTAAATTATTGTAAAAACTTTGAAGTATGTGGAGCGAAAATTATAGTAGCATTTAGTCAAAGGGTAGTCCACCCAAAAATAATGTAAAGAAATATAAATAGAGTCATCCCACACAGGGATTGCGGGCCAAGGAAGGGTATAAATAGAGCACAGTTCTATGAGGGAAAGACAGTTCTTTTGGGGAATATGAAATATAATGGGTTCTTGAAAAATATATTTGGAAATCATCTGTAAGTCCAAGTCGAGGGATTGGGGTAGTAGGTAGAGGCTCTGCAGTTGTGTGCGCAGAGGCCTAGAAATTCCATAGTTGTGTGTGCGGACCCCTATAGCTAAGTGCGGAGGGCGGATCTGGATGTATTAAGGAGAAAGTTGAAATAAAGATAAGTTTCTTCTGGAATTCTATGTTTATTCTGAATTATCATACTATCTGTTTAATATTATTTGCTTATGGTTGGAATGAGTATAAATTTGGGTTTATTTTAATATGCGAATCAATTGATTTGGTTAAATATTTTCTTAAAGACCTTGGTAATTGATAACCACATCATCTAATAGAATAGCACACTAATAATAAAGATTTACTCAAGCTGGATCTATGCAAATACTGAGCAGCGTAGAGCTGTAAACTAGTGCGCAAAACCTTCAGACCACACCAAGACATCCCTAGGGTGTGGAAACCTGGTTCTAGCACCCTCCCTTGTTGCCTCGAGTGAGACCTTAGTCCACGCTCCACAGGCTGTTGCCAAAAGGACCAGTAGCTGCGGGATTTGCTTGGCTAAATAACTCTTCCAAACTTGGGTCAGGCCCATATAAGCCAACAAGAAACATAGATAGTTTCCAATAAAAAGCACCCAAAAAAGCAGTAAAATTCATAGGAGACACTTATTTCGCATCTTTGGTGTTGGTCTTTGAAGACCTCCACCACCATCATCACTTCCACATTCATCCTCCTGCACCTCAAGAGTTGCAGGTACTACTTTGCCCCTGTTTCCTGAAATCTCTTTGATAGGAGTCTCTGTAGCCTTCTCAAAACAAGGAATCATAAGTGAATTGGTTTTGTGAGGCATCAACTCCTCACCACTTTCAACAACTTCCATTCTTTAAAATCAAACCGAAAAAAATAAAAATTAAAAAAAAATAAAAAAAAATAAAAAAAAAATAAAAAATAAAATAAATAAAAATAAAAAATAAATAAATAAATAATAAATAAATAAAATAAAAATAAAATAAAATAAAAAATAAATAAATAAATAATATATATATAATATAGACATAAATAAAAAAAAAATTAAAAAATGGTTGTAAGAAGCTTCTCCATATGCCATTTCTATAGCTCTAGCAGCATTTTTGGGGACAACAAAATGTTTTCCATTTTCATCAGCATTTATTTCAACTCTACCATCCTTTACTAGAAATGATAACACAAAGATGTTTTCTACTGTTTGGGAAAATGATATTCTATTTAGAACCAAATTCTCTAATCTGGCTTGCTTCTATTTTTGCAAAATGTTAAATATGCTTCCCATATTCTTGTCTGTTTTTTATTTTACATCTTCTAGGGATTCTTTCACTACTTCAGGGTCAAGTGATTTCTGTCGGCTTAGTCTGTTTTCTCTGTACTATAGCTTTCCTTTGCTTGGTTTCATTATGCATTGGTCCAACCATAGTGCAAATTCCTATCACATGCTAGAAAACAGAAGAAGCTAAAAGCCCAATATTTCTCCATGATATTTGGGTTTGATCATCATTTCCCTCCAAAGACCTACTTCCATATGCCTTTTCACTATAGTTTCTTAGAATATCACTACTAATAAAATCAACTGGAGTATCACCATCATTGTTTTTTGATCTGTTAATAGTAGCGAGGAGTGTGGATGTGAGATCAAAGAGTGTATCAGCATTTGTAACTTGGTCATGAGGTCTCTAAACAAAATTGTGCAAGCTTTCCACTTTGCTAATTGTAGCCTCAAATTTGCTAGATTCTGCTTTTTAAATATTTTCTCTCTCCTAAGCAATCGAATTCTTGAGGGGATGATAATGGTACCTTAATATGCAGTGTTACACCATACTCTGATTGTTACCACTGCATGTAGTAGCATCTTCTTTCTCTCTCAAGGGCTTACTATGGCCTTGTTGTGATCCTTTTACCCCACGAGAGGAATCTTTCAGTGTCTGACTCAATGTTTCTTCCTCTTTAACTCTAGCTTGGGTACCAATCCTTCTACCCATCCTTTCTATCACCTACTTTTGGAGTTGATAAAAATGAAAATATTCAATCAAAGCTGGAAGGAAGGGCTTGAAATTGAGATTTCTAATTGAAGAACTACCATGAACTAGAAAGAGAGCAAGAAAATATTTTCGTGTTGCATTGAAATGAGGGAGGGCAGGGAGTTGTGATTTCCCCTACCCAGAGAAGTCTGCTTTGTAATAGAAGAGGGATGAGGGCCCACTACAATGGATATAAAGTCCCAAGACATATGCATTGTCGAATGAAATGCATAGGTGCAGTGTGCCAATTAAGCGTGAGGATTGGGAGAGGTGACACATGTGGGAGAGTAGCCATATTATTGAAGAATTGTTTACATTGAGGAAGGACACCATTTGAATATGGTAAGAATGTTAGTTCTAACGTGGAGAGTTTCCAACACCACTTTCTCATCTACATGAGGGAGTTTACAATTTGTATATCTTTGTCTCAGTCCCATGGTGAATATATTAGTGTGAGGATCCATTGTTTCATGATCCATATGTTGGATGCTTTGCTTAACTTGAGATTTATAAGGAAATCTCTTTAGATATCCAGAACATCTCAGAAATTTATTTGAACAATTATTCTCTTGCAACAATGTTTATTGACGATAAATTGCTTGGTAATGTACACATGCATAGAAGAGTGTAACTGATGACATGGATACTCGGCCTTTTGGGTCGAAATGGCCACCTCTAAATATAATATTTGGAATATCCTTTGAGCCTTTCTTTGAGATGGCATCGAAGAAGTTCGAGTGAAGACATCAAGGAACTCTATATTTTGACATATTCCAGCTGAATCACCAAACATGCAAGAGAAACTAAAACTAGGGTTTATATAAGTAATAGCCCCAGTGTATGGGAAATCCAGGATTTTAGAGGAATATTTCCGCATTTAATAATTGGATGAGGATGAATATTTCTGTTACACTATGTGTTGTTATTGATATGTTTGGACGTTTTGGGTGAACACTTGGCCCATCTTCAATAACATCCAATAACGTTCGAGTCCAAGATAGATTTAAAGAGATCATTTATCAAATTAGTTGTCCATCTATGAAAGACAATCATGTTTTGGAAGAGATACATCATACTACTATCAAAGTAGACTGTGGACCATGTTAGAAAATGGATAAAAAACGTTTTCAAAATGTCTGGTAAAATTTGACATTTAGCATTGTCTTAGCATTTTCTTATCAACTTTCATGGAGGCAAAAAGTGATGGGAGAAACTTGCACAATAATGGCGGTCACTAGAATGAGAAACACAATGAATTAGAAAAATGGAATTTGTTGCTATGATGACACATGGGAATATACTTATTACTCTCAACGTGGTTGTACAGGAAAAATAGTTTTTGCCTTTGAGTATATTTGATGTATCGTAATGTAGCTGTTGTTTCCCTGCTGCAATAAAACAAATATATATCCATCTCAAGGTGAAATAATAACACCAGTATATCTTCGAATGATATGGGCTATGTGTTGTGCTCAACAACTAGGAAATTCTCTATCGGTCATAGTGTGATGAAGTGATGGGTTCGGGTTTCTGTGCCCGCGTTGTCAAAGTATATCGATACAAGTGATGAAAAAACATATGCTCAATTCCTTGGAACATATCTTATTTTCATTACTTGTCCAGGATAAATCCTCGGCCATAGTTGAGAAACATAATCAAAATAAAATAAATATGTAGGTTTTTAAACAAATGTGGCATGAGCGGAAAACATATGCACCAAATTACAAAATGCGAAAGTCAAAGTTCTGTATAAAAGTTTTAAATTAAAAAAATTCAAACAGTTGCCAAGAAGTTTAACGAATGCAACTTCCTAACACTCATCGAATGGCCATTTGAGGAGGGTCAAAGCCATCCATCAATATGAAGAAATCTATAAAAGCAAATAGGGACTTTGAAGAAGAGATCCCTGATTTTTCATACCCAAATGTTGCCCGATTATTGAGCAAGGGCCTGACGAGTTAGTGAGGGTTTCCCTTTTGTTTTTGTTTCAATCTATTTTCATGCTTAGATTTTTGCTAATATGATGTCATTGGTGGACCTTAATATGCAATGTTGCACCATACTCTGATTATTACCATTGCATGACGTAGCATCTTCTTTTCCTCTCGAGGACTTTTTGTGGCCTTGTTGTGATCCTTTTACCCCATGAAAGGAATCTTGCAGTGTCTGACTCAATGTTTCTTCCTCTTTAACTCTATCTCGAGTACCAAGCTTTCTACCCATCCCTTCTATCACCTGCTTTTGGAGTTGAGAGCAATGCAGAAATTCAACCAAAGCTAGAAGGGCAGGCTTGAAATCTATGTTACTAGAAACTAGAAAGGGGAAACGAAACAAGAAATGACAACGAGACGAGAAAGAGAGTTTGGAGATTTCACATTCAAGAAACGAGGAGAGAGAAAAAAACACAAATATGAAACATACAAGCAATAATTTTTTTCACATTCAAGAAACGAGGAGAGAGAAAAAACAAGAAAAATATGAAACATAAAACCAAGCATTCATCATTAACATTCTCGAATACTATGGTTCATAGGTAGTTGCTCATAGGCTTTATCTGCTCACATTGGCCATTCCTTAATAATTAAAGTGATCAACAAAGCTTCCATTTCTCACATAAGCCATTCTTGAATACCCATGTTTGATCCTCTAGGCTTGCAAATACAATAGTCAAGAAACACTTGGCACCGAATTCAAGTTTGATTTAGCCTTTGCATTTTCTAGATGAGTACATGATCCCACATACATTGTATATATTCTTGGATGTGACATGAGTGGACCTCAAATTTGGGATCTATTGTATCATTTTCCACACAGTTATTGGGTTATTGTTTTCATGGTTGGGTAACAAGATGGTGGAGATTGAGTTGATCTCCATTAGATATAGAGCCAAAAATAGAGGGTTGTCTCGAACTATTGCCACATGCAGAACCATAAATACTACAACATGTGTTTGAAGACAAAATCTAAAGAGAAAACTTTCAAAAATTTATCTTTAATCC